>JJRW01S0034609.1:2716-13262 GCA_001188405.1 Loxosceles reclusa
CTAATCCTGTTTTAACCCGATGGTATAAGTCATGCTTTCGTGTATTTGTTTTGTTAAGAAGTACATCCAAAAATCAGTCAAGAAAGGATATAATAACTGAAGTTTAGCCTAGAATAATCCCATGTGTTGGTTTACGGCAAAGACCTGAGATCACGGATCCCTTGCAATGGCCCACGTTTTAACCACTGTTTCTTTTTCCTATTCATCCTTCACAAAAACCAACTTCCGTTTTGCACCTGAAGTTACTATTTAATGCTCTTATTCAAATATTTATGTATTAATCTTGTAATGTCCACCCACAAAAAAGGCTTCGATGTAAGCTTCCCAGACATTCGTCGGCGTAGCTTAAATGGAAAAGCAGTTGCTCCGAAGCTAAATGTTCCAGTTTCGAATCCCAGCGTCAACAACTTTTGTTTACAATCTGTGTTAACTAATTTGCAAAACAAAATTGTGCACCATGAAGAAAGTTTCAGGAAACGAGGTTAGATTAGGTTTGCTTAATCAGATTCCAATGACACAAGAGCCTGAAAATTGAAAAATGTGCGAAACACAAGGGAGTACTAAACAGTAAATGGCTCGGGAACTTCAGGAACACCACGGCACACCTTATACTCAGCAAAATAGTGAGCCCCTGAGGGGACGAATGAAACATTATATGAGTATATGATTACAATATCAGAGCAAAAGTGGAGTTTATTGCAGAGAAATGAACACATGAAAGGAGGCTCTAGTTTGTTCTTGGGCCACCTCTAGCTTGGATATAAGATGTAATAGGGACCGACATTGAGACCCCATTTGGCATCCCGTGATATGTCTGTCAATAGCAGCTGCAGTTGGACCTCGAGATCGATGACACTGGTAACTTTGCCCAATTTGCGTCAAAGATGTCCATTTTAAATTGGCAATAAATCCGGTTACCATGCAGGCCAAAAGGTTTAACAACCTTTCAGAGACAAGCCAGTGATATTCTTGGTATATGCGGACAAGCATTATCCTGTTAGAAAATGGCTGCTCCATCCCTGCTATGAGAGGCATGACATCTGACAGCAGTATGTCCTGAAAATATCGCTACTATGTCATTGCCCTTGGAATCACGACTGAAGAAGACCGGCGGCCGTATGCGATGGCTCCTCAGATACTAATACCGACTGTGGGGGACGTGTGACATCCGATAGAAAATGCAAACTTTGGGCGCTATCTGGGAGCGTGGTGTCGTCCAAACACGAACATGGCCATCGTTACTGGGCCCCAAACTGAAGCGATATTCGTCGATGAAGACCATCTGGTTCCATTCTGTAGTAGTTGAGTGTCGTCGTGTATGCCACCATTGCAAACGGGCGCGACGATGGGTGGTTTGTCAAAGGTAGCACACGTATTGTGCTCCGTGAGACCAAATATCCTCCATCAAGACACTGAAAACACGCTTGGCCGACACTGGGCTCTCAAACGATGATGCAACCTGCCTCCGAATAAAATAGAACGAAGTAGTTGGACGTGTCCGTGCATGTCGTAGGATCAGACGATTCTCTCTACCGATGGTCCGTCGAGAGCAGCCAGAGCCCGATCGCCGTGTTTGATTACCCACTCGCACTAACTGGTTACAACACCTACTCACGGTCTATTTCCCTTTTTAACGTTATCTTTTAACGTTACATTATACAGACAAATGTTTCTCAGATTTTGCTTTTGCACGGATAGTAGCACGAGGGTTTGAGCATTAACTTTAACATATTTTGTTAAGTTATTTGGTTTGAAAAGTTATTATTATTAAACATTTTGTAACAAGTGAATGTTTAGCCTCAGATTAGAATTTAAGTTTAGTTAGAAAGTTTGATCGTACGTAAAATACGCTAAGTTACTGGAGTTGAGTTAGGAATTTGGTATTTAATGGCACAAATACCAATAAAAGCCATGCTGTGCCAAAGACAAATAATTATAAAACGCTAATTGGCATGGCCACCTCGGGAACGCGATGCGACTTGCCGTATTTACCAAAAAGGAGAGCCCTTGAGGACAATCCAAGTAGAATTTAACACGGGAAACGAAATTTTTAATTTGCGAATGTTGCGTAGACGCAGCTACTTACATTTAACTATTATCTTTAACGTTGTGTGAAAAATAGTCCATCAATTCGTCGATGACGAAAAAAAGGAGTAAAGAAATAGAGAAAAGAAGGTCGAAACGAAGTATTTCTACCGAACAGAAGCCGCCATTGCATTTCTTCTTGACAGCGAATAAATGGCGTCATTAACAAGCGTAATTCCGCGCTCTCTGGTGAGCAGTTTTATAACTCTTTCCTGGAAATTCGGAAAAATTACTGGAAAAATGCCAAAAAATCAAATGGTCATAAATCAGACGGTCAGACGTTAATCAGACGGTTTTCCGTAAATTTTACCTCGGTAAATAAAATTTATGGAAAGCAGAACTTTCTTGCGAATTTACGGAAAAACATACAAAGTTTATTCGTGACTTTTTTAAGGTTCCCACCACATAAGACTTCGATAATAAGCTGCCCAGACACCTGTCGGCGTAGCTTATTTGGAAAAGCCGTCACTCCGGAGAAGATAGATCCATGATTCGAATTCTGGCGTCGACAAATAGAAGGTTTCTTTACAAATGGCTTCCGAACTTATGGACTCACTAGTGACCAAGGATCCAACCGTTAGGTCCATCACTAGAGGTCAGGTCGGTATCTTGACCTCTCTCTCAGCGTGGTAGGATGTAAGGTTCTCCCCTACAAAAGTCTTAAATAATAAGCTGCCCAGATACCTGTCGGCGTAGCTTAATTGGGAAAGCAGTCACTCCTGAGCCGAGAGATCCGTGGTTTAAATCCCGACGTCGCCAAAAGGGCAAGTTTTCCTTTACGATTTTTTTATACAGTGTGTAATTTCAATCAGAGTCAACCGAAACAACTAATCTGGATACTCTCTAAGTAATTAATTCGTAATATAGATTTTAAATCAAATTTAAATCCTTACTTCAAATTTAAAATATTACGCTATTTAGTTTTCAAGTCCTTCTTTTGGGCTAAGTTTGCCTTAAAATGTTTAAAGTTTACTTATTTTAAATGTGACAATTAATCAGCAACTACTGTCAGGGTCCGTTCACATCAAACGGGTTGTAAACAGAAAAAAATTATGTTCTTATAGTATATTTTGTGACCCCCTATTCTTTTAACTTTCAGAACATATGCTTTTATAACAATTCCCTTGTGACGTCAATTTAGACGTTTTGTTATATTTGCCTAACCCCGCTTGAATTTCTTAGTTAGCCGAGGCGTGTGGTTAAGAGTTAGACACTGACAGAATTATTGTTAATATAGACTTGAGATTTGGTTAGTTTGGGTCGTTACAACCAGTAGACCACAGCGATTACCAATATTTATATGTTTACATCGAACATAGAACGCTAAATTCAGCAAAAGGAAAACTCATATCCAAAACTAGGCGTTCGTTGTTACTGATTTCATAATGAACCCCCCTCCCTTCACTTTACCTCGTTTGCTCCTTGCAAAAAGACAAAAACTGGAAAACGTACATTTTTCCGATACTAATACAAGACAAAGAAGATTAAATTGTTCCCAAATGAAGTGAAATGCAACCCAGTTAATCAACTGCTAACGAACAATATAATTAATTAGACGGACGTTGACGACTTGCAATTTAGCGAAGGTAATTAACATCTATTTGCCGTAATTTATTAACTTGCAAGGACGTTTCTCTCTCTCTGTTTGAATTAAACGCGAGAGTATTTCAGTAACGAAGAGAGACAGCTCTGAGACTTCTCTCCTTCCTCTTTTAATTTACATTTTTTCAGAATTTTGCATTCACCATTTTTAGGCTTTCTTCATTTTATTCCATTCAAATTTTCCCTCCAATCACCCATAAGTTCAAACTTGATAACGATATTATGTACGTATATTATATTGCTAATGTATCCGGACAATCCTCTGTAGATGTGAATGTTGGTATCGTGGTCGCACAACGTAATACAATTGAGTACCACAACACTAGGCGGACATAAGATTCGTCCAAAGACAATGAGTACGTTAGTTAAATAATTCACAACCTTGTGCAGAATAAATGATCAGAAATAACACAACGTTAGGTATGCACAAGTTAAAACAATCTTCAAAAACTTGATCCGGATTTCGGTGGAATTTACGATCCACCTTTATCAAAAGTACGAAGGATGTTGACGCGACTACGCTTCGTGGTCGAATGGTCGTAGTCGTTAGTCGTGTGTCTTAGTGGTCGTAGTCGCGTCAACATCCTTCGTACTTTTGATAAAGGTGGATCGTAAATTCCACCGAAATCCGGATCAAGTTTTTGAAGATTGTTTTAACTTGTGCATACCTAACGTTGTGTTATTTCTGATCAATGAGTACGTTGGCAAAGAGGAATCATTTCAAACGTGGTATGATAACTGGATGTCGTTTTTGCAACAAATACATACGCGACATTTCGGCATTGTTGAAAGGATCCTATGCAAATGTAAGCGGTGTCATTGTAAAAAGGAAACCGTCTGCTATCTACAATAGAATCAATATGTTGTGTTATGCCACTGGAACTCACAGATCGCCCTCACCCCTAGAGCGCTGAAGAGAATTGTGCAGAAGAATTGCATATTTTCTCTGGCTACGCTCAGTTGAGAGTTCTGAAGAGCGGTTGGCGTAGAGAACTCGATAAAATTAGATCTGTTTATTGATAGCTGAAAAACGTCAATTTCAAGAGTCGTGTAGCTGTACGCAGATTCAATATCTGTACGGCCATTGCTAAACTTCGGATACAGTCGTTCAAAGTTTGGCGCCACTGGGAACGTGGATCGGTTGGAAACTGTTATTTATAGTGGTGAATCTTGCCACGCCATCTGGCAGTCCATAGACACGTTTGGGTTTGTCGAGTGTCATAAGAAGTCTTCATGTCTGTTTTCTTCCTCCTCTGGAGACCTGATGATGCCCGAAAATTGATTTATCCATATCTTTGTTGTACCATGATTTATGACATCGTCTTTAGTGATTAATGGGGTAAATTCATGGAACCAACTGTTGCCCCTCATAATCCACACTTTATGGTTAATATATCCAAGAATCTAATTATTTTCCGTATACGTCATCTTTATGTAATGAAATGAAATATCTTATCCGAAACCTGTTTCAAGCTTTTTGGCCACTTTGTTTACTGCTGTTAAATGCTTTTCTCCTCAGCAACTTCTGAATGTTGTGTTTCCTGTGTCATCTGCGGTTTCAAAGGAAGTCATAACAGATAATTTTCTGAGTCAAAAACTCTTCCCTCTCTTGACTTTTAGCACGTTTCCTGTACATCTTGGTGCGCATTCAATTCTCTCAAAAAATATGCCATTGTTTCCTCCACTTTTGAAATTTGACGAAATCTACGAAGAAGTGCAAACTGGTAGGTTGCTTTTATTTGTGGAGTTGCTGTAGTCAAATGCAGAAATTGTAGAAAGCATATTATCTGATGCGAGAGTTGGTGAATGTTGTGACATTCTTCTGAACACTTATGCATACACCTATACACTAGCTTTTTTTTTCATATAATGGAATCAATGTAATGACGCCATTGGATAAGGCCTCATTGACAGGCAAAGATTTCACTTCCACAACTGTCGCCTACAGCTTCAGCAGGTTGTACCCTGTCTTCGTCCAACAGGGGAATGAGCTGATAGGAGACTATAGTGACCGTTTGTCACCACGGTGAAACACACTGACCTACGGGGGAGATAAATGTATAGAATTAGATACAACTGACCTACCTGCAGTGTCACAAAATGGAGATCCTGGCATAATGTCGCCAACGAGTAAGACTTCATTGACCATTCTGTCCTTCGCATTCATAGTCATCGCCTTGGTTTCCCATCCGGTAATACCCTTGTCTTGGTTCAACTGCAGCAACAACATTCACCAGAAATCCGGAGGGCACGCGACCAAAGGAGAAGTAGAAGACAAATATATAAACAAAAATGAATGTGACTAACCTATCTGACCTACAAAATGAAGAAGGGAAAAAACAAATTTTCGAAGACCATTTGATTGGACTCTCAGTAATCGAGAGATGTGGTGCATCATCTCTCTCCCATAGTCATTCCAAGCTGTGTGAAAAAAACTTCCCTGTGAGTAAGGGAAGGATGGAAGGACTATCCCAATCCAACTATGACAATCATGATCATCGTGAGGCGAAGTCCATAACGATCCACGCAATTGCCTCTGAGAACCCGCCAAACCCTAAGACGTTACGTTCAACGTTTGGAACGAACTCTTTCTGGTGAGATAGAATTTCGTGACCTTGTATACAGCTTAAGAACCACAAATTACCCTATGCTGCCTTGCGTTTGTCTTTAGCACATTGGGAAACCAAGGAATTCCGATTCGAGCTAGGATGTTACAGTGGTGCATTCTTTTTTTTTTCACTGAAGACCTAAAGATCCTGACACCAATCCGCTAATTGTAACCTTAATTTAGGTTCTCAATTTCAGTCTGAATATTTTAATCGAACATTCGGAGTAGTAAACGTTCAGGCGATGTTATTCATAGGCAGATTTCAGAGAATCAAACATCAGATAACCAAGAGAAGAATCTGGTTGTTTCAATGAAGTTATGACTGACTACTCTCATGTTGAGTAAACCTGTTGTATACAGACAGTCTGTAAAAGAAGTGGTATAGATATGCTTTGATACAAAGCGGTTAAAATATGTGTTAGAATGTTGGTTGAGTTGTTGAAACATTACTGCCATAAGGGTCTGTAAATGGCCCTGCTGTCTTAAACACAAAGCATTATACGGAACACTAATTGTCTCTCAGTTACTACGGTACACCATGTCACTTCCCGTACTTACCAAACGGCGATGTAGTTAGAACGATGTTTCGTTTCGCCCTAGCAAGAAGTTGAAACAAAAGGGACGACAAATAGTACATCAAGAAAATTGTAGGTAGAATTATTTTGAATGGCAGCGATATAATATTTAGTACTAAATGACAGAGAGCGATAAGTGATAACTAAAGACGTTGATTTCACGCAGATAACAATGCCTCTAGTAAATTTGGAGTGTTTATAGTGTCAATTCCATCATTAAGTATTTTGTGGCAAATAATAATAGATGCACTGATTGTAAATTATTAATTACACGTTTCTCTCTCTTTACCTACAGAAAGTAATTTATTAAAAGAGAAATTTATTTGGAGATTTTTCAACCGAAAATCCTAAGTGCCCTTAATTGTAGACTCGTGCCGTATTTGCTAACAAACAACTTGTTAACCCCACCACGTGTCGAAATGGTATTCTTCTTCTTTTGTTTGTTTCCTTGTTTTCCCATTCGGTTTCGGGATGCCCGCTATTGATAGCGATGACCGTTGCCTTGACGACGAATAGTAGCTTCCTGTCACGTAAGCCTTCTGCTTCAAATAATGTTACAGCTCCCAAAAGACTACCATCATATTCACAAACACAGGCTCGCGATAAAGAATGATTAAGTTCATTATTTATTCGAAAGGAATAGTTTTAACTAAATCTTGTTGTTGAGTGTACAATAATGCCCACAGATATTTCTTAAAATAAAGTAAACTAGTAAATATTTCTTGTTGTGAAATCTAGGTTCTATTTTATTTATACGCATGCACAGAGGTATACATTTTTACAGGTAAAACAGCTACTATTACTGCAACGAAAATGCAATATTTATGTGTTTGTTAGGAAATAAAAGTATTTTCATCTGCTTTGTAATAATAATTTTTAGACGAAATAAAACATAATTCTTTGATCAAGTAAAATTCCCGTGACAGAAATTATTTTACGTTATCATCTGTGATCATCGACATAAATTCCTTTAGGCTTAAATAACGTTATTTTTTCGCTCGTATATCGAGAGTAAGATATTTCTCGTTTTCTCTGTACAGTATCCCATGGTAAGCTGCTAGAGAAACTTAGAGTTGGTTGTAAACTACTTGACTGGTTGGTTGTAAACTACTTAGATGGATAGGCAATTGATTAGAAAACAGGAAACAACGTGTTGTCATTACCGGAATATATTTTGAATGCGCATCTGTTGCAAATGCTCTACCACTGGGATCGGTTTTACGCCCACTACTTTTCAGATTTATGTTAAAGATTTATAATAGCGGATTCATTCATTCGTTAGCAAATTTGCTGATGACACAAAGCGACATTACGCGGATTGCGAATTGTGAATGTGACATTCTTATTCATCTGCAAGATGTGAACAAATCAACGGTGTGGTTGATAAATGGAGTATGAAATGCAATGTTTAAAAATGCACTTTTAGCAAGTAAAACTGTAAAGTTAACTATCGATTAGGTGATAAAATACTTGCAGTGGAAAGTTCAATAAAAGGCTTAGGTGTTATTGTTATCAAGAACTTCACATTTGGCACTCAATGCAAATAAAGCAAATAGAATGTTTGGGATTCAAGAAAATTACCTTACTTGCCATGCGACAGAAGTTCTGCTTACTTTGTTCAAATCGTTAATGCTTCCTCATATTAAGTATGTCGTTCAATTTTGGGCGACATACTTCATGAAGGGCATAATTTGCTTGGAAGGAGTTCACAAGTGCGCTGAAAATTTCATCGATGACTTATGGTGCATGGATGATGAAAAGACGTTGAAGGAATTGCATTTCTTCAGTTTTCTTATGCGAAAGATAATGAGAGGTTTGATGCAGAGTTTTAAGACTTTGCACGTCTTTGATAATGTGAATAAAAAACTCATTAAGTGAAGTGTGTGTGAAATAACTAGAGGTAACGGAATGAAATTAATCATGGGAAAACGGACTTGTTATTAAGGCATAAATTCCTCCCAAACTGAACGGTTAATAAATGGAGCAGTCTCCCGGAATCATCTGTGCAAACAAGATCAACTGAAGTTTTGGAACGATTATTTGATAGAGAACTTGATGGTAATAATGTTTAACTGAGAAAAAGGACGACCACGCTGTGCACTGACATGAAGAAAAAATAAGTTACAACGTGATATAAGGCACAGTTAAATATATTTTATTCCTGACCAAGGTTTCCCCAAGCATTTGGCTTGGGGAAACCTTGGTCAGGAATAAAATATATTTAACTGTGCCTTATATCACGTTGTAACTTATTTTTTCTTCATAATGTTTAACTCTTTCATCTTTTTGGTTCGAGCTTCATACGACAAAAAAAGTTTTACTCCGCTATAATTTATCTCTCTTTTCGTAAACCTTTTTTTTGTATTGTGTTTATGTTTATTGTGCTATGTACTTCTTACTATAAAATTTCAAATAATGTGCGTCTTATTGTATTTAGTGTAAATACATATAAATACATTGTGTAACAAACGCCCTTTGCTGATGTCAGGACTCGAACCTGTCGAACCTCGTCTGGATCGTTCAGCTCCTGAGTGAGCGCTTTCTCAACTAAGTTACGCCGATGATTATCTGGGCCACTTATTGTCTATATCTTTTCGGGGGAACCTCACAATTGGTGTTAATATATATAGCGGGATTTATATCGTTTTGACGAGAAACTTCCCTCTTAATACACAATCTCCCAACAAGTAATTGGACATCTGTGATAGAAAAGGGAAACAAAATTTATTCACCTTCAGCAGTTGGTGGAGCCACCACGAGCGGCGATTACAGCTGCGACCCTCCGGGGCATACTCCCCCATCAGTCCTTGTACAACGGCTAGCGGTGCTTCTTTCACTGGGCTTGGAGAAGAAAGGTGAGTTCCTTCATGGATTTTAGACGGCGGGAGCACCCCTTTAGTCGACGCTCCAACTCGTCCCACAGGTTCTCGATTGGGTTAAGGTCCAGGCTCTGGGCTGGCCAGACCCTTCGATTAACTCCATTGTCACCATACCAAGCCACGGTGGACGTAGCAACATGACAGCTGGCGTTGTCGTCCTGGAACTAACATGGGTCCACCCCGTAAAATTGCCACAACGTAGGAAGCACATGGTCATCCAAAATGATGCGGTACGCCTCTGGGTTCAGCGAACCTGGAATTGCCATCAAGGGTTAAACGCCATACCAGGAGAAACACACCCACAGTATAACTCCACCGCCGCCGAACTTCACTGTGGGCACAATACATTCCAGCAGGAGGCATTCTCCAGGATTAAATTTTATATCTCACTAAAGCCTTTTTGGCTTATTAAAGTAAATTTACTTATCTGACTTCAGTTGGAACAACCTCTGACAGCATCCGTAAACCTTTAATTACAGTTCCGCAATACTTCTAGTAGGCGTAAAACTTGACTAAGTTTTCTGTCCGATTTGAACATTTAGAAGGGCACTATTTAAAAGTTCTTAACTTCTGATAATTAATACCTTTTTTGGGGTCTCTGCTCAATACAACATTATTTGCGGCGTCTTCTCGAAAGGAGAGCGAGCGGGCGAGACAACACAGCTTTATAGCTTGTTTTCTGGCAATCATCGTTGACCCGTTGCTTTCCCTAACTCTTCCTTCTCGTGTGGAGACGTATAACAAAGTTAATTTTATGACTGAGGGAATGGTAATTGTTACATGAAGTTAGTAACTCG
>JJRW01S0034630.1:23174-34631 GCA_001188405.1 Loxosceles reclusa
CATTGGTGTAGTTGTCAGCATATTCGGGTACCAACCGAAAGACCCGGGTTCAATCCCCGGATGGTCCAGAAATACATTTAGCATCTCTGAACCTATACGGCAGCTAAAAGACCTGGGAAAAATTTCTTCTTATACTTAAAAGCTGTCGGGCATGCAAGTTAACTCGGTAACAAATGCCCTCTTCGGATATGCTCTTTTCCTCCTTTTCATGAAATTCAAGGGTAATATAGTGTCAAACTTGTAACGAAACGGTACGGACGTGTTATGTATATCTCGGTTATTGGATGTCAGTCTGTTGATATGCTGCTTCTAAATAAATAATGAAAATATATTCAAAGTAGTCATCTCACTAAAAGTACTTTGAACATTTTGTAGATGTCTATTTAGGAATTGTCCCGATTTGATGTAATCCTGCTTTTTAATCTTGTGAACAATAAACCTCCTAGCCTATCAGTTGACTCATTCCATTTAATTTCGTAATCACGTTCAAAAGGATATATTAGATTCCACGATATTATTTTCCTAAAATCGAAATTTTCTATAGTAATTGGTACAATAGAAAATTGTAATATTCGCCTTTATATCAAATATTTCGAGTAAAGTATCAAAATAATAGTCAGATCACCGAATACATGCAAGCAAACACCCTGTGACGAAAAAATGTCAAAACACCCAGAAGCTATTGTCTCATATGAATGAAACACGACATGCAATTATTCCTTATATTAAATGCAAATGATTAAAATTTGTCCTCCGATGAACGTGAAGGATGTTCCCTGGAGCTTGTGCTGTGGGCATCAGGAACATAAATGAAAAGCAGTTAGTGTCCTCACTGGGAATATGCTTGTATTATGTTACCGTTGAAATGTACCATCAATTACAACCAAGGATATATATCAACAACGAACTCGAACACCTACACGTAACCGAACAATTTTGAAATGTGTTTTATTGTAGGCCTAATGGAAACAAGTTGGACCTCTCGATAAATTACTCGTTAGGTACACCGAACATCGTCGAGTGTAATCAAATGTTCGCTGTGACATTTCCGTGAAGGTAGACATTCATGTAATGTCATCCACATAATTTCGAGAATGCCTAGAAAGACGAATGCCAGAGAACAAAGATAGAATGGTAGTGCGATAGGTTGTAACTTCTACAACAGCTGCGTATCAATCATTCTACAGTGTATATCGTCAATCTTATACCATCCTGTTTCTTTACTAACCATTGGTAAACGGTTGAGGATGGCATAAGTGGAGGCACATAAACCGTTAAAATGTCTGCTTTTGATATATTCCCAATATACCAATCCCACTAATGCAATTATACTCCGCAATGCGAGGTATGCGCAATGTTGAGAACTCATCTGTTAGTGATATACTTTACTAAAGAGGAAAAACCGATAAAAAGCTTGCAAACTTGCAAATTACTGTTTCGTTAGTACTTAGCAACATCTCGAATGTACTTTATGGGGAATAATATTTACACGGACATCTTCGAGTATTTAATGATTTTTAATCCCCCTCCTTACATGTACCGATTACCATATGAAGCATAAAAAACTGCATAATAGCAGCAAATGTCTTAGCGAACATTATGAACGATATGCAGTGTGTTAAATTAAATATAACTAATGTTCTTTCCGACCTATTTACGGTAGCTTAATTGCATACAACACGAGCTCTGCAATTACTAGAGATTTGCGAGACTTTTCCCAAAGTTTCAATGATCAAGATTTGTATAATTCTCTCGATCATGAGTATTCATGAACTATAATTCTCTCTCTCTTGCTATCTTCATCTTTGAGAAAGTGAATATTAGTATCAGCGTTAAAATTTCGCTTTTCCTGTGAAGGCTTTGTTGATTCCCCATGGTCACGCGAGGCCTTCGTGACAACTTCGCATTAGATCGTTGAGCAGGAACATCATTATTTCACGAAAGCTGTGGCTACTAATTGCCGTATTAGTTTTAACAATTAGCCTCGGAACTTCAGACGCAGATTCGCGTGCATTATATGTACCCTTAACAAATACCAAATACTTGTCTCTAAGTACTTCATAAAAATGCTTTTAATATTAATTGATAAAGGGTCTTTAGAAACAACATTTCGATGGTGCCAGTATAGTTAGTTGCCCAAAATTTTAATGTTCGAAAAGAAAATTGTGCATGACAAATTGAGATTCCTTGCGTGGATAGAACTTTCATTTTAACGTAGAAAAATATAAAGTGAATGTGAAGTGCTATTCTTACGATACGGAAGTTCTTACGATATTATTACGGAAGTTCTTACGATAAAGTGTGGTATTTTTCCACTTATGGTATGATTTATGCTATGGTAACAAATTATTTTAAATCTCTTATTTGCTCAATGCGTTTTACGTTAACGTATCTTATTTTTAAAGGAAGAACGGGAATAATAGAAATATTACATGAAACCGTAACCTTATTAACAGTAAACTGCAGCGTAGAATGGTGTAAAATGGCAGCACACAATGCCTTTATTGAATCGATTCCAACTAGGTCAAGAATCAGAGCGTCGAATCCGTCACATCACCAGCTGTTGTAGGAAGTACCGAAGGGTTGCATCAGTCACGGACGAAGGGTTAACATTTATGCTTAAGCATTTAGACCAGGGTTAACGACTGCTTTGATCTTTGAATCGAAATCAAAGCAGCAATTCGCGTGCGATGGCATTGACGTAAACGTCATCACATATGCAAGTCCTGTGGACGACACATCGGTGAATAGATTTTACGTTTTACTGGGAAGTACGTAATTTCAACACTGGTTATAAGCCCGATACGTATTGTACACCTTAGATATTTACTGTTTATTTTGAATTTAACTAAATTATTTCAAATTGCAATATTGATGGCTTCGTTCAATAAACACTTCTGTTCTTGGATGCTGCAAAGGATTGCGATGCAAATTATCCCCCCCCCCGTTGAAACAAAGCATGTTATACCCTGTATTCCAGAACCTTGTGACACTCCCGTGACTAAGTGAGGAGCGGAGAGCATGAACTCTTGGGGTCGACCTTGTTCGTGTTCCCTGAGTGTTTTCCCCCTAGAAGTTTCTCTTAATTTTCTGGACACGACGTTCTCAATTCCCAAAACAAATAAAAATTTTATTTCTAAAAGAATCAAAGTTGAGAAAAAAAACATTTGATCGCAAAATGAACTCTTATTTACTGCTAACTTAAAAGTGAAATAAAATAAAATTTAAAGCACAAAACATCTGTGAAAAACATAAATTTAAAAGCACAACACAATTTTTAACTGAATTTCAAAATAATCAATCTTCAAATCTGTACCCCTAAAATAAGCTTTAAAGGAACTCACTCAAGTGTATGCCAAATGACTACGTGTAACGAAGCCGAGTACTTAGTCAACCAATCCTTTGAGGACCGTTTAAGTCCTCTTAGCAACTTTTTATCAAGTTTAAATTCTCCTTCAATACTTATATCAATTTAATGCTTTAAAAGTGTGTTACGTTAAGGTTGCTTTTAAAATTACGTTTTGTTTTAATAACAACTCGCCCCTTTCACCTAAGAAAAGCCCGTGTACAAGCATTGAGTTTGTATTTTTACCAAGGGTGCTAGCTGGAAAAGGCGCTGAAAGTACTTTCCTGTGCTCTTTTATCTTCCAAACGACGTAGCAAACTTAGTTTTGTTTGTTTTCCTTTTCACTAGTTTAGTTACTTCCGCAGAGTCAGTTCGTAACGCCAACAAGGTTTGTGGTTTATGGCGTCAAAACGTTAAAAGGACCAATCTTAGAGCTAGACGGAAGCGGTTAGTTGTTGGCCGTTACAACCTCTAATGCGACCGGACTCCTCGAGGTTTCTACGGGTCTATAGGTGGTATGGGTGTGTAGCAGGGATAGGTAGGAATTATGTGTGGTGGTACTAGCGGTGGATGGGTGAGGTGATAGTATGGGTTTATATGGGTGGTGGTCCATGTCGTAAGGAGCGACCGGACTCATCGAGGTTGCTACGGGTCTATAGGCGGTATGGGTATGTAGGAGGGATAGGTAGGAGTGATGTGTGGTAGTAGTGGTGGATCGGTGAGGTGGTAATATGGGCATTTCACAAGAAAACCGGCAGGAGAAAGCAATACATCACGCTGTATACTGAGGAACACTTGATAATCAAAAAAAAGTTCGAAGACATATACGTATACACTCAGTGGGCAATTTATTTATGATACTTACTCAGTACATTGTGTGATCACTGTTTGCCCACCAAACCGTTGCAGTTCTGCTGGACATGGGCACCATGAGATGTCGCTAGGTGGCTGAAGGGATCTAAGACCAGCTGCGATGGATGATACCTGCCAGTTCTGTTAAATTGGACGGTGCCGGATCCTGATGTTACTTTCAAGCTAGTTACACAGACTTTCAATTGGATTTAGATCTGGTGATTGTGGAGGCCAGCGTGGTACAGTAAAGTCATCATCATGTTCCACAAACCATCTGTATGCAATAAGAATTTTGTGTGGGGGTACCTTTTGCTGGAAGTGCCCATCTTATTGGGGTAAACCATAAACATATCAGGATGTACTTGATTAGCGGCAAGCTCTAATTATCTTCATGTTATAAGACGTCGTTCTATACGCTATCAAAATACAAGCGCAGACGAAGAGGGGAAGCTGCTATCACCTATACCATAATGTACTTTGAAAATCACATTTCACGAGTGTCGAAACGACGTGTTTCCCGCTACGACTTAAAATATACTCATCAATGTGCCGTCCCTAAGACCTGCGTGCATGAAGAGTTTTACTTCAATGCCATTTGAACATCAAATCCTTCGTTGAATCCGGTAGAAATTCCTCCGGGATGGTTGTTGAGTTCTAGTTTGCGCTTTATCCAATCCATCGGTATTTATTGCAATAGCTGGTGATGTAACGTATCCGATTCTGATTCTGGATCTGGACATCATTCTGATCTGGGCTCTGATTTTGGACATCACGCGAATACATACTAGGAGGATGCCACGTGCATTCATGGCACACTGTTCCAAGTTGTAGTTTATTGTTACTTAGATTATTTAAGATTTCACGTAAGGCGTTTTTGTTATTCCCGTTCATACTTTAATCATGGGGACATGGGATATATTAATGCCATGTACATCTAAAAGGAAGATATCTGAAACAATTTTTCACCGTTTGATTGTTTTGAATAATTATTGTTAATTATGGTTTAAATTAATTACGCAGCAATGTTAATGATGTAGGGTTTTCGTCATATGAATACCATGCGTGTAATGTCCACCCACAAAGCACTTCAAAATAAGCTACCCAGTTACCCCGTCGGCGTAGCTTAAATGGTAAAGCGGTTCCTCCGGAGCTGAACGTTCCGGGTTCGAATTTCGGCGTCGAGAACTTTTCTTTACAAATTGGCGCACGAAAATAGACTCACACAAGTGGACAAGGATCTACAGTTAGGTCCACCACTTGAGGTCAGGTCATTACCCTGACCTCTCTTTCAAGTGGGGATGGATGTAATGTCCACCCACAAAGAGTTTCAAAATAAGTTACCCAGTCATCCCGTCGGTGTAGCTTAACCGGTAAAGCGGTTCCTCCGGAGCTGAACGTTCCGGGTTCGACTTCCAACATCGAAAACTTTTCTTTACACGCTGTTGCACCGATCAATATGCATATACATAACGCATTTAGCGACTAGCATTCGCTCAAATTAAAATTAATTTGACAGAACTAAGTTTTTAAATGTTGTTGATTGTTTTAGTAAAAAGTGAGACACACTTAATGTTTGCACACCTAAAAGTAATTTAAAGAGCCGCAGTGTATTCTTTCTGCTGCTAAGAGTAACAAATCTGAATGAAACGACGACGTGAAGAACCGCCAGCGCATTGGCCAACGTTTGGTTTCATTATGTTCTAAAGTATTTGTATGACGAGAGACCTCTGTTCCCTAATTAATGCTTAATATTAAGCGTATAACGACGTAAAAGGTATCCGCAATTTTATAGATTTTTGGACGTTGTCAATCATAGTGGGCTTTTGTCTCTTGCTGACTTTTATTGTGTATTTGTATATGTATGTTTAAATAACTGGAATATCATTTGCCGAAATGGAAAAACAGATGATGGGAAACACGCCTTCTCCGAACAGCAACAGCGTCCTCTCAACAAAGCGGAAGCGATCCTTCAGTCGTTTTGAATCGCGAACTCTTGTGATTATTGACAAAAGGAAGCTGAAGCAATGATGCTTTGTACTTCGAATCTTGCAGTCTAACAAAGTTGGTATGTCAATTATTAGTCTTCTGGAAAAGTTTCCATCTGTGGAAGTAGAATCTCAGTTTGCATAAAGCAATTTATTGTGACGTTGTAAAAGATGGTCATACGACAGCCACTAAGGACATGTTGTCGTATAAACATCTTTCAGGCGTTGCGTTTTGGAAAAGGTCGATCCAGGGTAACCCACTGAAACCATGGCCAACTAACTTTGATCTTCACTCGTGTTCAGCGTTGTTAACATAATTGTGTGCACTTAGGTGAAGCTCTGTCTCAATTTTTCGGTCTTCCTGAGAGCTCTGTATCTGGTCGATTTGGGACGATCGTAACATCCCTCCTTTGACCGGGAATCCCACTTTCACCTCCGACCCCGAGGTTTAGAAGGAAACAATTTCAGTAGTAGCTCTGTCTGTGGTTCTGACTTCTGCGTTCCTCAGACTTGGGTGACACTGCGTCTGAACTCTGTGGCTGGAGTTCTCTCGTACGACTGTTGCAAGTGATTCTACACCCATATCACCTCTCCTAATGCACTCATTTGAAACGTGGTAGAATAAACGACCGCCTACGGGTTTTTGTTCAAAAAGCTAATTGTTATTGCATCATAGACTAAAGTAAAACCATAATGGGACGTAGTAAGCTCATCTGAACAATGAAATTTTTCCAAGATAATATGAAAAACCTGGTTCTTTTTTATTTGTTTGTTTATTTTACAAGCACAGAGATTTCACTCGTCAGAAATATTTGAAAGAAATCCATTGGCAAGTACTCAAATCCTTAAATAAAAGTTATCATTACTCCAGTAGAACAAGTAACAAAGCTCTTTGAGATAAAGCCAAGTATTTCTTCCTGCCAAGATTTGCTTTTTTTTTTATAGGGAATGGCACAGCACCGTTCCTTGTCCATGTGCATAACTTTCTGTTTATTTATTGCAGCTTTCTACTTTCATTTTGAACCAGCAGTATTTTCGCCCATGGATAATAAAGACATAAATATTCCATTCTTCGTAGTTTTCGATTCGTTATTTTCCCTCCGGCTGTGTGAAATGCATTTTGCTGGCAAATGATAAAGATGCAGGTTTAACAAAATTGACTTCACTCCAGCGGAGAGATAGTAATGGTTCGTACAGAAAGAATGAGCTTTGGAAGCGCCACGTGAAGATATAGGACTCGCTCCAAAAGTAATGAATAATGACAAATCATCACTTAAGCTTCATTTTTGCTTCATGATTTTTTCTTTGCCACATAATTTCAAAGAAAAGAAAGTAACAGTTCACATTATTTCTTCCGTCGAAGATACAAAAATATTGGAAGAACGTTGTTTGCATTTCGCCAAATATTTCCGTCTGTTAAACCTGGATTCTGCCCAATATAAAATCAGCATTTTTATATAAAGTACACGCTGAGATTAAAATGCTATCTTATTTCAGAAGAAAGTCCGTCGAGGTTGCTACGGGTCTATAGGTGGTATGGGTGTGTAGGAGGGATAGGTAGGAGTGATGTGTGGTGGTAGTTGTGGTGGATGGGTGAGGTGGTAGTATGGGTTTATATGGGTGGTGGTTCTTGTCGTACGGAGCGATCGGACTCGTCGAGGTTGCTACGGGTCTATAGGTGGTATGGGTATGTAGGAGTGATGTGTGGTAGCAGTGGTGGATCGGTGAGGTGGTAGTATGGGCATTTCACAAGAAAACCGGCAGGAGAAAGCAATACATCACGCTGTATACTGAGGAACACTTGATAATCAAGAAAAAGTTCGAAGACATATACGTATACACTCAGTGGGCAATTTATTATGGCTACTTACTCAGTACATTGTGTGATCACTGTTTGCCCACCAAACCGTTGCAGTTTTGCTGGACATGGGCATCATGAGATGTCGCTAGGTGGCTAAAGGGATCTAAGACTAGCTGTGATGGATGATACCTGCCAGTTCTGTTAAATTGGACGGTGGCGGAACCTGATGTTACTTTCAAGCTAGTTACACAAACTTTCGATTGGATTTAGATTTGGTGATTGTGGAGGCAATGTAGTGCAGTAAAGTCACCATCATGTTCCACAAACCATCTGTATGCAATAAGAATTCTGTATGTGGTAGTACCTTTTTCTGGAAGTGCCCATCTTATTGGGGTAAACCATGAACATATCAGGATGTACTTGATTAACGGCAAGCTCTAATTATCTTCATGTTATAAGACGTCGTTCTATACAAATTAGGGAACCCAAACAATGCCAGGAAAACATTTCCCAAACTATAGCATTGCGTTTACCAGTCTTCAGAGTCTTGGCTACGTACCTAGAGTATGGGTGATCATGACGTTTTCTCTCAACCGTCGATTCACACGGTGTAACCGAAAACAGAATTTGTCCGACCACTTTACTCTCTGATAATTATTTACTGCCCAATCTTTGTGCTCCATTGTGAAATGAAAGAGTTTAATTATGTTGCTTGCGGATAACAAATACTTCTGATGATGCCTTTTTTTGGTGTGTGTGTTGGTGTCGAAGTTTACTTTTGGAAAAACCTCCGAAATTGTTTCCTCTTAGAGATCTATTGTGGTTTGACGTTGTAAAGAAAATCTTTACTTCATATCGACGCCGGGAATCGAACCCGGAACGTTCTACTCCGGAGAGCCGCTTTAACCAGTTAAGCTACGTCTCTGTGCTTATTTTTAAGTCTTTTGTAGGTGGGCATTACACCCTCCCCCACTTGAAAGAGAGGTCAGGATATCGACCTGACCTCGAGTGGTGGACCTAAGGGTTAGGTCCTTGGCCACTAGTGTGGGTCGTTAAGTTCGGGCGCCATTTGGAAAGAATGGCTTTACTGGTTGTCGATGCCGGGAATCGAACCCGGAACGTTCTACTCCGGAGAGCCGCTTTAACCAGTTAAGCTACATCGACCTCTGATTTCTGTGCTCATTTTTAAGTTTTTTGTGGGTGGGAATTACAACGTACTGTGTTGAGCTGTTCTGTTGAGTTGGACACATCTATCAACTCTTCTTTCTCCTTGAGTCCAATAGCCGGTGTCAATTGTTAATGCTGAGATGAGGTTTTTCGAGTCCCCATATTGTCTGATAGCCCACTAGCTGCAAGCGTGTACCACGGCTGTTCTAGAACATTCGAGAAAAGACTCCGTTTCGCTTATGCTTGCTCCAAAGCGTAGCTCTCCCACAATGATTTCGCTTTCGGATCCCTCGAATCGATTTTTGTTTTTTGCATTGCGTGTAAAGCGCTACATTTCATCCGTATTGTAGCTTATCTTCCCCTGAAGAAGACGTGTGCAATCATGTCGAAACGTTGGAACAGAGAACTCAAAATGACGCGGCAATCTGACCCAGAACTCTTTATGTTTATTTAGTTTCCTAGTCTCTTAGCAAGTTTAAGGGATGTTTTGAATGCAATGGCGCACAATCGGATTAATTGCGCATATTTGTATAAACGTTCCATTCCAAGCTCATTCTATGACCGGGGAAAACTTAACTCATCTTATAGCAGAAAGTGTGCCAAAACGCAAAGTTTATCGTATCCCCCAAACGATATAAGGAAGGCCAAGAAACAAGAAGATAACGTGCTCAAAATGGAAAGCAGTTTTTTGTAAAGGCAAAAGAGGACCAGTTAGAGGACGGTATCGCAATGTTCATCCCTGCTTCTATTAGAATTGTTGATGCACCATGAAGTATGGTTTACAAAACTTTTGCCACTAACACAAATATTCGGTACCACAAAAAGATAAAAGTTCTTTCACGTACCTTTGAACAAGTTGCACTTGCACACACACACACAAAAGAAAAAAAACGTGGGAGGCTGATAAAACAATTTGCTGGTTTGCAATTCCATAACTCAAGGTGAAAATTCCTTCATTTTCTTATTCATTCAACCTGACAGAAATGAAGTTTAAACTAAGGAGGTAACAGTTGCATTTAAGGACATAAAGCGTACTAACAAAAAGAGGTTCGAACATAAATACATGGTTTGGATAACAATTCATCAAAATGGTATCACCAAACCTTTTGTCAATGCGTTTAACTGCTCTATAAGTGAAAACAGTATTTCAACAACTGTTTGGAGCGAGAACTAACTCATTTTTTTAAACCCAACTGTCAAAATAGACAATATACTGTTTGCTGACTAGCAAGTTGCCGCTATGGGAAAATTGCCACTGACTACTTACAAATCAAAAACATTCGTACAATGTCAAAGTGTGATAACCCATCAAACTTTCCCCGGAATCGGTCCGTCTCAGAACTTTTGGGCAGCATTAAAGCGACTGCTAAAAGTTGGTAGGCCAAACGTTATAGCTGTACAAGCCAAAAAACTATAGCTGTTATATAGCTGGATATAACATTTGCATCAAGAGAAAACTGACCCACCTTTTGTGCAAGAAAGCGCAAGGATCCTCTGAACAGAAATATTCAACTTCGAACTCATAAAGTTCAAAGACGCGTTGTGGTGAAAACTCAGTAATATTACATTTTATTGTGTTTATTTTGTAATTATCAATGATGTTATAATATGTCTTTATTTACATATTTTATTTAATAAGGGTGAAACAGTTTCATTTTTAGTAAACATACGTTGTGCCACAAAATGCGCCTGAAAGCCAATACTGTCTTCCTAAGCAATACGTTGATATTAGCGAATTCCTCTTAATATGCAATTCAGTGATTGCACCTCATAGTAACGTTTTGATCTTGACCAGATTGCGTACGTCCCTGTATCTAAGTGCCGTACCCGTAAGAGTATTTCACCTGTGCTGAGACAGAAAGTACGAGCACATCCGTCCCACTCATAGATTCGGATTGGGGGACATTAAAGTGAGGGCTACATACTCCGCTCCACAGGCACACACGGCAAGACTGTCACTACGCATTTAACAAGTATTTCGTATTTAGGTCCTCTTCTTAAACATCCACGACGTTTAGAGTGTGGGACATATCATCATCTCAGATATGTTTCCTACCCCGCCTTGTAAATGTCATTTCGTTCGATGGTTAAGTGGGGAGAGGGTATGGGATGCCACATACTCCCTATGTATGATAAGTGCCAACACCATTTCATCACCCCATTTTTAACTGTTAAAATAGTTTGTCATGTGTCTTTGTCAAATAGTTTGGCATTTGTCAAAAGTGTGATTATTTCCAACGCATCGGGCCTCAGAACTTCTTCTCTGCTTTCAATCGATTACGCTCGACGGTTAACACGGTAATGAA
>JJRW01S0034835.1:11402-23132 GCA_001188405.1 Loxosceles reclusa
ATAGTTATTTAATTTTCACCGCAGATAAACTTCTTTCGATCATAAATACCTATGTTTTGTTGAAACCTTGAGATATTTGATTCTTATCTCAAATGTTTATAAGAGATTATTAAAGATACATGTTTCTTATAATCTTGAGATATTTGTTTTGAGAGTGTGAGAGTTGGATGGTGTAGCTGGTAGCGTGACTACGGTATGTACGTGGTAGGTCGTTAATTCGAATCCAGGCCGCCGTTAAATTATTATTGTTTCTAACAGAACTGAACGAGACGTGATTGCCAACAATTAGAAGAAGTTAGTTTTTGGAAGGTATTTTCTGTCGAGCGTGGTGTGTGTACACACTGAATTAGGTATAACCAACTAGCAATGAGTTTGGGTCTCCTCTGGCCTTGAGAACGGCCGCCACTCCCCGCGGCATTAATACAACGAGCTTTCGGAAATGTTTCAATGGCATGGTTAGGCATGCATTCGCTAGAGCTCTCCATAATTCCGCTGGACTAGCCAGTGATGGACGACGAGCCATCACACCTTGTTCCACTTTGTCTCATAAATTTTCAAATGCACTTATGTCTGGGCTATTTAGTGGTCAAGGCAACATACAGGAATCCCCGGAACGCTCCTCCAACCAGATTGTAGCCAATTGAGACTTGTGGGACGAGCCATTTTCCATCTGCTGCTCACCATGACCATCGAGATGGCTGGTTTTAAAACACCATTGTTTTTATTTCTTTCCGACCTTTTCTAGGACTAACACTGTATTTGTTTTCGTTTTTCTAACTCTCAGGTGTCTGCAAGGTTCGATGCTGTAACGTCAATAACTACATTAGTTATGTGACGTCAGTACGGAATGTCATTTGACCATTTTCAGTCTAGCAACCGCTGAGTTAGCAGTTAACGCCATTGTTAATCGGAGCTGGACGTCACCGATGGCACAACTTCTGAATTGTTTTAAGCAAAAATGTTTTTAGTATCAGTGTCATTTCTGAAACAAATGACTAAATGTTTATTATCTGGGTTGGAGAATGTTGTCTGATTAATGAGAAATGCAATCAAGATATTTTCAAAGCTTAAATGTTATAAGTTTTCCCCAAAAATAACGTATCGAATAGTGTTTCTGACAGTGAAGTTGCTGGTAGTCTGTTAAACGTGCTTCGACCTAAAGCCCGAAGGCTATCTCACCGTTGCCTATCTCACCATAGCTCAATGGAGCGTATTAGGAGAGGTGGATGGGTTTAAAAACATCTGCATCAGTAGCACCAACCACAGCATCCGGACTTAACCTCACCCATGCCTACGGAACGCGAGAGCCAGAACCGCAAACACAGTAACTACTGATAAATATCCGTTGTGTCTGTGGGTACGAGTTTCTTTTACGGACCGTCGGGTAGGGAGAGTTGCCGCGGTCGACTCCTACGACCGAGAAGAACTCCCACCAAAGTGAGAAAGATGGGCAGAGTCCTGACAGCCCCATTGCCGAAGCGCGGGATAGCCACACGGGGGAGCACTCCCTCATCAGGCTATCCCAGGTCAAAGAAAACATCCTGCATAGTATTTCTGGAAAGCTCAGAGAAGTAGCCGGCCAATAAACATAGCAGGCAGACTTCCCCAGCCCACACCATCACAGGAGAACACGTCTGTCAGACTGGTTAAAAAAGTTTTAACCCAGACGAGTGTAAAACTAACTAGTCTCACGATGATCTCTGGTAGTACGTTAGCAGTTTTAGATTATTTTCCATCTTGCGTCTTCTTTAAGGATACCCTTTTTTTTTTTCTTTCCTCTTCTTATTCCTCTTTCGGCTAGTAACGTCCACCACAACTATTACGGCAACGTAGAGAAATAAAAACACATTTTCCTATGCAATTTTGAAATTTAGGTTATTAATCTGGGGTTCGTTATTTATCAGGAAAGATTCACGCTCTACTTTTACGTCGTTCTAGTCCAGTAAACGTCTGAACACTTTTTTTCTCCTGTTTTCTAAACGTGAAATCGTCTTGGACAATATTTAAATATTAGCGAAGAGTGAAGAAAACAAAATGACATCACGTGGGAAAGAAGACAATTCATTTGATCAAATGCTTTCCGGCGAAAATAAAACAACTTAAGAGAGAGAGAGAGTGAGTGAGAGAAAGGAAAGGGGGAGGAAAGAGAGAGAGAGAGACAGAAAGGGACACTTCCGGGGCGACCTCGATTAGGTTTCTGATCCACTTTCGCCCTTTAAAAAAAACAGATGGAAAACAAGAGCGGCCTCTACTTCCTTCCTTTCTTTTGGCCAAACCAGAAATAAAAAGGAAAACCAGTGCGACCGATACTACCTGTGCATCTCTCTCTCGCGCTCGCTCTCTCTTTTTCCTCATCTGTGTTGTTTCGATGGATTCCGGGTTGTCAGGACAGGAGAAATGCGTGACCTACTTCTGCCGTAGTCACGTGCAGTCTCGCACGCTATAATACTTAACAGCTCCACGCAAAATCGGCGGAAATGAGATGCTCTTTGAAACGCAATCTGCAACTGCTCCACACGGAAACAGGAGCAAAGAGACTGTTTAATATCACAGAATCAATCTCGGTAAGGGTTTTGTTGTATTACCTCAACACCTGATGTATAACAAACACTTCCGATTTAAACCTTCAAATGAAATTAAAGCGTGTGATTTAGATTGGATGTCGTGGGAAAGTCGATGATAGACATGGTTTACTCTTTTAGAAAATAAGGAATTGTGTTATATCTTCCAGTGAAACTGGTGTATTTCCGCAATTTTGACAGACAGGTTGTAAGGTCCTCTCCACAAAAAGACTTCGATATTACTGCCCAGATACCCGTCGGCGTAGCTTAAATGGAAAAGCGGTCTCTTTGGAGATGATAGATCCGCAGATTCGAATCCTGGCGTCGACAAAAAGGAAAGTTTTCTTTACAATGCTGCCCGGGAAGGGATTCACACTGGTGGCCAAAGACCCAACCGTTAGGTCGGTACCATAACCTCTCTCAACGCGGGGGAAGATGTAAGGTTCTCCCCACAAAAAGACTTCGATAATAAGCTGCCCATATATCTGTCGGCGTTGCTTAAATGGAAAAGCGGTCTCACTGGAGATGACAGATACATAGGTTCGAATCCCGGCGTCGACAAAATGGGAGTTTTCTTTACGAGGTGGAAATGAGTTTTTGGGACTACTTAGTACTTATTTGTTTGATTAAAGACGTACACTACCTGACAGAGAAAATGCAACGCCATGAAAAAGCGAGTAGAATGCGATGATAATTGACACACAGACAGAGAATTAAGATTTAAATAAATCATTTTACTTTCAAGACTTTAATGCACTACAGCGGTGGAATACACAGGGTGATCCGTAGGATAAAGTACCACCTCTTTGGGCGATACAGGCAGCAACCCTTGGAGGTAAGGATTCTATCAGCATCCAGACTGATGCTTGAAATTCGTGACTTGAGCGTTGAAGTCTGAGAAAGAGAGAGAGACGCTAACCGGAGTCACGACCTCACTGAAGATTCTACCACGCCCTTTGTCAGGGCTTGGTTTTCGCGGTGTTTAAGTGATACCGAACAATATTGAAGCTTCTCGGAGCATCACTTGTGCAACTTAACGGCAATATAGCATTTAGGACACAGGACGTGAAGTGACAGCCCCCTCGTCATTGCCTTCCTAAATTAACATTCTCTCCCGTAAAAACTTTCTTATGGCATTTACTTCTTTCACTCCAATGGCGAAAAGCCATTGATGTAATGTCTGCAATATTACTCACAATTAGGAAATTCTTCCCTCCGGTACAAAAATATGACACTTGAAACACATTTTTTTAGCTAGCTCTCTAGAGAAGTGAACGACTGTTACTTGAGCAGGACTGTTAGAATGCAGTAGATCGTGTAAGAATTGGTAAACATTTGAAATTCTGTACTTCACGATTTTGAAAGTGAACCTGTCAAACAAAAGTTAAAAGCGAGCTTTTGCTGTGAAGTAGTGTTACTTATGGTCAGCCAGTAAAGCTGATGTACTAATTCTGACTGATCATGTATCCTCACGTAACAAGAGTCTGCCCAATGGTTTGGCATGAGACGGTACAGAACCTGCGACAAAATTACCAGTTTGCACATCGGGTGCGTCTAAAAATACCTTTTCTCCACTTTTAAGCCTTACACGAAGATCTGTAGTTCATTTCGAGTTTCTACTCCAAATATAAACTCCGGAAAGTCCAATAATAAGAAACAGAGCTGTTCGAAAGTTCTGAAACAAAACTTAATTAAGATAGCAGTATTTTGCTACAAAAAGAGACAGAAAATGAACCTTAAACAGTTTCCTTTTTTTAATTAAGGTTTAAAAATTTAAAACTTCCGTCTCAAATGCAGAAAATGCATCAAATCAAATTCAAGGCTTGAGAGTAGTACTACAAGATCTAGAAAATAAACACAAGTCAGTCAAACAGTAATTTCTATGTAATGAAACTTTCAAAAGTCAAAATTTCTAACAATCAATCATCACTTTGTCAAAGTCAAATTGTGCCATTGTAAGGAAAACCGCCCTTTTGTCGACGTTGGGATTCAAACCTACGAATCGGTCATCTCCGGAGAGACCGCTTTTCCATTTGAGCTATGCCGACAGGTATCTGAGCAGCTTATTTTCGAAATATTTTGCGGGGAGTACCTTACATCTTTTACCCGTAGAGAGAGAGAGGGGTCAGAACATCGACCTGATGTTGAGTGGTGGACCTAATGGTTGGGTCTTTGGCCACTAGTGCAAGTTTCTGTTCAGGCGTCATCGTAAACAAAACTTGTCGACGCCGGGATTCGAACCAACAGATCTGTCATTTCTAAAGTGACAACTTTACCGATTAAGCTACGCCGGCAGGTATCTGAGCAGCTTAATTTCAGCTTAAGCTTTCGTTGGGTGAACCTTACAGTGCGTGGAGTCATAAATGGTGGCTGTGGTAAAAGATTATTCTTAGAAACGTCATGTACTGTTGGTCGTCGAGGAATCTCACTACAAAAATTGGATGTAGCATCGAATTGCAGAATTTATACGAATCTGACGGATGTTTTGGACGTAAAACTATGAAACAGGTATTGACTCTGATCTTAAAATTTTAGTGCCTTTACTTTATTTTCGAGTGTTAAGTAATGTGGCTTTAAATTCTGCCACATGTATCAAACGTGCGAAAGTTATTTAGGCGGAAGAAAATCTACGGACCCTGAGATGTCTAATTTATTTCATTTAACTGTGACCTCCGACCAGTTTTGCTAATGACTTAATTTATTTATAATACACCGTCTCCACAGACAAGTGTCCCTTAATGAGAAAGATATACACACACAAGGTTACATAAAAATGGCCCAACATTCCTTCACAAAAGAGTTATACGGCAGAAAAAAAAATATAAATGTCAGGAATGGTTTACAGCTTATTAAAATACTTCACACGTCTATATAAAGGCGAGCACATAAACACATTAGTCCGACACCGTGGAAGCATAAAGATTTTACATGCCCTAGTACTATGTCTCGGTACACACAGTATATACATTTTAGCCAAAAGTTAAGTGTCATTGATAGTACCACGACAGATCTTGTATAAAGTTTCAAGATGATGGATTATACGCCTGTCTTTCAGGGAGTGAAGACAGAAAAAGGCACGAGGCTCCGATGAGCTGGCATCATGTAAAGAAACACCAGAGTGATTAAAGTACAAATATCTGAGAAACTTGTTCTACATACTCTCAATATCATCGGCATATTTTGCATAGATAGGCTGCCAAATCACACAACCATATTCTAGCTTGGATCTAATCAAGGCTTATATAGCAGCATTCGGGTAGATGTGCGTTTTAGGAAGAGACCATGGCGAATGACAAAGCCGAGGTTGCGGTATGCAGAACTTGTTACGTGGCTTATGTGCTGTGTAAAGGACTGTCTAATCTGGACAATTAATCAACGTAATCGTAATCTTAATCACGGTCTTAAGTGGTACACCAGCAATGGAATAACCAGTTACAGCGGGACACGTACTGCACGAGAACGACAAGAAAGAACACTTAATATTTAGATGCAGGTCACTTTTCTGACACCATGTGCAAAAAGCGTCTATATCAGCCTGGAGAGCCTAAAAATTGAACTGGGTTACGTACGGAACTCGACTGGAGACGGTTTTTTCTACATCTATATGTCACAGTGTGTTAAAGGCGTCGAATCACGGTGCACTATATATAATAATCCGAAGGACCGGTATGGGTATGGAGAATGTCTGATGAGAACGTTACTTACCCAACTCCATCCTGCCTTAAGCAAAGTTTGGTGGTGGAAGCATAATGGTTGAGAACTATTTCTCTTGATCTGGAATCGGTCCTTTCGTTCCCGTGAGAAACAACTATGGGCACTTGTATATCTCAACATTTCAGACAATTCCATTTTGACTATACTTACGTGAACGCGCATTCTTGCTCCAGCACGGCCGTGCTCCCGTCCATACTGCACAGGCCGTGAAAACCTGGTTTGTTCACACAGACTTTGAGGAATTGGACTGTAAGACTCAATCCTATAGAACACCTGTGTGATGAAATGGCAGGCGGTTGCAAGCCAGGAGGCGTTCAGGCGTTCATCAGTTGCAAAACTGACCACTGTTCTTGTACAACAATAGCGTCATTCTCAAGTTCATTCATCAAAGCCATCAAGTCAAATTCATCTTCTAAAAAAAAGAAAGAACTGAATTCATTAGATTGAACATATAGATAGCGAACCTGTAAAACTAATCAAAGATATACACCAAATGAGAGTAATGGATTGTCATTTTATTCTGGGGATGAAGAGGAAACTGTAATGTCCACCCACAAATAACTTTAAAATAAGCTACTCAGTTCCCCCGTCAGCGTAGCTTAATCGGTAAAGCGGTCACTCTAGAGATGACCAATCCGTTGGTTCGAATCCCGGCGTCGACATAAGTAAAGTTTTTCTACATAAATGGCGCGCGAACTTAGCGACTCACACTAGTGGCCAAGGACCCAACCGTTAGGTCCAGGACTCGAGGTCAGATCGTTACCTTGACCTCTCTTTCAAGTGGGAGGATGTAATGTCCACCTACAAATGACTTTAAAATAAGCCACTCAGTTACCCCGTCGGCGTAGCTTAATCGGTAAAGCGGTCTCTCTAGAGATGACATATCCGTTGGTTCGAATTCCAGCGTCGACATAAGTAAAATTTTTCTTTACAAAATTTATGTTTTTGGATATGGTGAGACGAACACGAATTAGGAGTAACAATGAATGGAAGGAAATGGCATGGTTCCTCTAAGCTCATGATTATGGAAACTATGGCATCGAAGAAAGTACAGATTCCTGCAGAGCGCCAAGTTTTAGGCATTCTGTTAATTCAACTAGACACGAAGGTTCTCACAAGCAGGCAACAGCCAAAATGCACATCTAAAAGCTGATCAACTATCCAAACCTGCATAGTTAAACATGCCTCATTAGCCTATTCAGTATCATCACCATCATACATATTAGGAAAAATTGAAGTTGCAGAGCCGTATGTGACACCAACACGCAAAATCAGCACAAATTCTGCCTTTAAATCAACGGCTGAACCAGGATTACTAATTCAGAGTTTGATTAAAATGGAAGAGTTGTCAATCATGATTTTCTGGTTCACATGAAGGCCCTAAGGGTATAATGTCCACCCACAAAGGATTTCAATAAAAACTTCCCAGACATTCGTCGGCGTAGCTTAAATAGTAAAGCGGTTTCTCCGGAGCTAAACGTTCCGGCTTCGAATCCAGGCATCGACAACTTTTCTTTACAAATGGCTCCCGAACTTTGCGACTCACATTAGTGGCCAAGAACCCAACCGTTAGGTCCACCACTAGAGGTCAGGCCGTACCCTGAACTCTCTCTTTCAAGTGGGAGAGGATGTAATGTCCACCCGCAAATGACTTCGAAATAAGCTACTCAGCTACCCCGTCGGCGTATCTTAACCGGTAAAGCAGCAACATGAAAGATATAGCATTCCAAATGCAGGCCGTACTTTATTATCACGAGTAAAGGACCTTGTGCATCAGCACAAATTCTGCCTCAAAAATCAACTGCTGCACAAAGATTGCTCATTAAGAGTACAAATATGAAAATGAACCAACAAGCTAATTTAAAAATAATTCTCAAGTAGTACATCTGGCTAAAGAAATTTTAATTAATTAAAACAAAATGAAGAGGCAAAAGACAGTATAAAATTGCGTGGCATTGAATGAAAAGCTGCAGAGCAAACGTAATAATTACCACACTTTTTGATGTTAAATTCAGTTGTCTCCAATTTGGTATTGCTGAATGTTCAAGTTCACAAAGTACCCAACGTTCAGTTTTTAAAACGTCACTTTACGTACCACGTGAGAGAAATTGTGTTTTCCCCTGAGCAGGACGATTGTACGTCCTCGTCTTGGGTACGCCGTTCGGTTTTGGGCGCCGTACTTCACAAGTCCTGGCGTAGGCAAAAAGTGCGTTCGTTACGCACTGAACTACCTCTAAGCAATTTGTTTCCTGAGGTAGTTCGCAGTGTAACAAACGCACTTTTTGCCGGAGCCAGAACTTCCGCCACGGATCTGTCAGCTTCGGAGCGACCACTTTACTAATTAAGTTACGCCGACAGCTGCTAGGGCAGCATATTAACTAAGTCTTTTGTGGGAGAGCTCGCATCCTCTTCCCCCCAATTTGAGAGAGAGAGAGGTCAGGATACAGGTCTGACGTCGAGTGGTGGGCCTAACGGCCAAAAATCCATGACCACAAGTGTGGGAACATGAGTTCGGGCGATAGTTGTAAAAAACTCCCTTTTTGTCGACGCCAGGACTCAGGACTTGAACCACGGATCTGTCAGCTCCGGAGGGACGGTTTTACCAATTAATATACGCCGACAACTGCTGGGCAGTTTATTGTCTTTCGTGGGGGGTCACAAGAGGAGGGCTACAAAGGTCATAGATGCGTTATGGTACACAGATTATGCAAAGATGTTGAAGAAATTTAATCTGCTCAGTTTCAAAGAACGAAGGATAGGGAAGAGTTTACCCAGATTAATAAAATATTGCACGATATGGATGAGTAATTCTTTAGAAGAAGGGTTGTGGGTTTACTAAGGGCCACGGAATGAAATTAAGGAAGGGAAAGGAAAAAAAAAGAAATTTTTGCTGGATCATGAATTCCTCCCAAATAGAGTAGTGAATAAGTGGAATGGTCTTGCAAAATCTGTCGTGCAAGCTAGGTGTGTTGAGGTTTTTAAAAATTACTAGGCAGAAACAGACTAGTAATAATATCTATATGGCTTTGGCGCTTGTTTTCCTGCAACAACGGTTTGAATATGGGAGTATTCCGCCACGCTTTTTCTGTTTATGTTTTGTTTGCGTTTAATTTATTAGTTACCTTGATAGTACTAGAATACTTTCTGTTATGCAATAGTGTACTTTTAGAATTGCAATTATTTTGAAGTGTAGCTTTTGAGAAGTGCAGCTTGCCCATCTTCTGAATGAATAGGGCATTTGCCTGCAGTTGACCTCATTATTTGTATTTGTATTTGTGTCTTTGTCACTGCCAATACGTCTCGCTTGAGTTGAAAAGAAGAAGAGATGGTAATTTCGTCTGTGTCGCTGTTGGTGCAGTGTCCTCTGACTGGACGCAAGAATTACTCAATAGTTCTTTTCAGTAATGGAGATATCTTTCCTCAGTGAAAGAACTGGACTTTTTGAACGGATTCGGCGTCGACTTTTAGCATCATACACAGTGTGATGTATTCTAGCGAGGAGTCATGGCGTCCTGCTTTATTTGTTTATTTCATTACAATTCCTTTGCCAGATGTATTACTTGAGAATTCTTTTTAAATTAGCTTGTTGGTTCATTTTTACATTTATAGTGGGATAATTGGCCCAAGATCAACCATTATTGGTTGATATATTGAGTAGCTGCTAACTCAGAGTTTGAATGAAAATGTATGTGCGTTGTCAATCACACCCACACCTTATCGACGTAAAGAATCTAAGGAGACAAAGCCGCATGAAGGATCAAACATTCGAAATGCAGACCGTTCTTTATTATAGAAGCAAAGGTCCATGAAGCTCCCCAATCTAATATTATCAAGAATGGTAGTAGCACTGTTAACCCTCACCAGATATTACCAGAGTCTGTAAAGAAAAGTTGTCGACGCCGGTACGTTCAGCTCCGGAGCGACTGCTTTCCCATTTAAGATACGCCGACGAGTATCTAGGTAGCTTATATCGAAGTCCTTTGTGGGTGGACATTACAAGTCTTTATCATCACCTTTCACAACAGTTCGTAAGAAAAATGAAGAACTGAGTTTTACTTAAATGAGAAAACAGACTAAAGTTTCAGAAATAATCAAATGTGAAGAAAATGAAATTGAAAGGGGAACACACACACGCGCATCTTTAGAAGAATTGATAATTGGTATACGATGCAGGTTCTTCGCTAATTACCGAAGGTAAGACAGCAACCCAGAAAACTAGAATATCTAAAATGGGTGGATGAAATTATGAAATTTTCAGGAGTAGTTTGAAAGAAAAAAATGGGTAGGGGGCTATGAATTGAAAAGGTTGGAAGAAGTTTTGAAGATGCCTTCAACCTCAGCAATAAATTGAAAACGGCTTCTGCTGTTGTTGTTGTTGATGATGACGATGATGACATTTCTGTGTTAATAGCAACGTTAAATGCATACAGCGAAACTGAACATAATTCACTGTTGTAATTTTTATAAATGTTTTTTTCAAAATTTTTGACGTTCATCCATTTAAAAAGTGGACGTCTCTTGGGTTAATGGCTAGGCTTGCCACAGTTATCTACAGGAGCTGATGATTTATGAGGCGACTATGACACATTCTGTGATGAAGCAGATAGTTGGGAAACGGAATCTGAGGTTTCCATTGTTCTCCCAGAGGAATGGCGAAGAGACGTTTGAAGGAATGTGCTCATCTATCACATAAACACAAAGATGATGACAAATCAAGTGAAGACAGCGAGTCAATGCCGGAGAAACTACTCGCTTACATCGTGAAACTTCGAGATGGTATAGCACGTTTGGAAGAACCCTATCCTTCAGACATGTAATGTGGTAAGAGGGCTTCTTGAGTTATCTATGCACTGCAATGTTCTAGATCAACTTCCGGAACCTGCATATTTTCATGAAAAGCGCTTACAGTACCGAATAGACGAATTGGGGCACCGTGAAAGAGTCAACAGCATACAACACATGAATCATCAAATATTCCGTCTTTACTCAGAGTTGGTGTTCAGAAACGACTGAGGTAAGAGATACCACTGAAGATTTGAACACTACCGTTGAATACATATTCAAAACCTCTGTTATTTGCTCATGATGTAGCTTTCTTCACAAGCTTTAAGCACCTTGCCACGGCTATCTTAAATGCCAGTCTTCAAACTGGAACGAAACCCGCCTCTAATCGATCTGCTTTTATGACGTCACCCATCATCTGGTCTTAAATTGTTCGTGAACGTAAGCTTTGCTGGCAGTATTAAACCAATGTTTAACGAGTGACGTCAAAAATAATCAATCAATCTAAGGCGGGGTTTCGTTCCAGTTTGAGGCTTGGTATACAAGATATCCGTAACCTCACAGAAATTTTAACACACATAATCACACGCCAAGTCACACAGCCAAGTCATAAAGAGTAAAACATGGTTTGTCTCAAACTTTTTAACTTTAAATTATTGTAATAAACTCTATT
>JJRW01S0034855.1:5663-15949 GCA_001188405.1 Loxosceles reclusa
CCTTGACCGCTTCGAGTATGGCAGCACTTGACACAGAGTCGAATGCCTTCCTGAGATCGATTGAGGCCAGATATAATGGCCTCAATTTGGTACGGTGGTATTGTACCATCCGATCCAGGAGAAACACACACTCTCCGCAGCCATCAGACTCAATAAACGCTTTTTGGCGGGAGTCAATATTTATAGCTTCTCTCAACCGCCGGGCTAAGATCTTATTGCTCAGGCGACAAAACAACGATGATATGGTGATTGGCCTGAATTCCCCCGGCGTCCTTGCATTATCCACTTAAGGGATAAATACCGTTCTTGCAGCAAGGACGGTATCTGGGATTTTCTTTGTCAATAATATCATATTGATAATCTTGGCCAGAGTCCCGATGGGTGTCTTTCTTAACTCACGAGGAGTAACTCCATCAGGACCCATAGCTGATCCTACTGGGGGCAGACACCTGCGAATTTCATCACAGGTGACCGGCGCCATGATCTTGGAGGCGCTCTCCCTTACCGGTATGGGTAGAATCATCGGTAAGGGACCCATTGAACTATGATCTTCAGACATTACTGTCTGCCAATAGGGTACCATATCTGACCCCTCTATTGGAGCGGCGGTCCTCTCGCCCTCGAGCACACATTGGAAACAACGAGAGCGGCTTTTCCTCTACATGTCTTGAACTTTCTTAAACTCCTTCCTGCGAAGCTTCCTCCTGGACATCGGCGGCTCGGGCGGTCGCTCTGATCTCCGCTCACAGGATTTGCTCTCATGAGTTTGTATGGGAAACAATTTGTTCATAAGATGTTGAAGGCGCAGCCCTGCCAGTTCTAGATTTGGGCTGCGTCTAAGCTTGCTCAAGATTGAATCCAGCTCGTTATAGGGTTCCTTAGAAGGTGGGAGATGACCTAAAACTTCGTCCAAGTCTGCCATGAGGTCCCTCCGCAAAGGAGGTTCCTCTTATATTGTTCCATTGTCAATGGCGACGTCATCGCTCAAACCACCCTCTGCGCGAGCGGATGAGGAAGAGCTCCGTCTTCTCACTGGGGATGCTAAACCAGATGTTAGGTTTGCATTTGCAGATCTTGAATTTCCACCAGTGGTGACTTGGGTCCCACCTTGTCGTGATGGCTCGTTTTTGGACCTTGTACTTTGTCTCCGGATGGTATCGGGACTATGGGAGGAGAGTTCCGGTTGCGATTCCAAGATCGTAAGGAATTGTGGAACTCGAGCTTTATAGGCTGAGGACTTCCGGTGGGATTTGATGGATTCAAGGGTTCGGTGGGGAAACTCCTTGAAAAGAGCCTGATTCATGAATCTGACTCCTCCACCCGCCTGCAGCAAAGCTTCTTTATGAGCCATCGTACTCTCTTCCTCCCGGCTCCAACGGGCTTTGACTCGAGAGGTGTTAATCTCGTCATTAGCCGCCTGGGGGTGTGCTGATCTTTTATACACGCCCAAACCGCTCCTGGTGGTAAATGCGCGGTTACAAGATTCGCAGACAAACATCTCTGAGGTCTCAGCACCTCGTGCACTTAGCACCAGGTTATTATAGTATATGTTGAAACAAAGCAACTGAGAAACTGAAGGTCGAAGACACGCTGGTCCGAGGACTTTAGGTCGGCTTAATCGATTCGGTCACCGGCTATTAATCGCACAGTTCCAGCGGGACCACTTGGAGGTATCGATTCGCCTAAGGGGTGGACAGGCTCAGCGTTACGCTTCACACCCCCTCGTAACTAGAGCGGAGAGTCATAGTTACTCCCGCCGTTTACCCGCACTTGGATGAATTTCTTCACTTTGACATTCAGTGCACTGGGCAGAAATCACATTGCGTCAACACCGATCACCGGCTGGTTACTGGCGGCCCTAACGCTATTTATTGGACCGCAGCAATCTATAAGATTGGCAGTCATTCTCTTCTAGATGTTAGGGGAAGATTGACCCATAGCCTCGTGGCATCTTAATTAGGGAGAAATGACAACTCTGGGTCGGTTTAGGTAGATATCACCTCCCAAAGGGAGCAGTTATTTGATTAAACCGGCGCCAGCAACACACCGTACCTTGCAACGCTCTAAGTGACAAACATGGCGAGCATACCCTTGGAAAGGTCTAGTTGCACTAACTCGTCCCAACTGTCTCGGCAGAACACACCAAGACAGTTCACCGTGACTGATGTTACAACCACATCCTCTGAATCAACACCACCAACATGCTCAAGCAGCAGTCTGTTCTTCCCATATTTCTCACATTTTTGGCGATGACACCATCGCAAGTCCCTCTGTGTCCCCACAACTTGCACGTCAATCACTACTCTCTCCGTGAGACCTCTACCATATCTTACAGCAATAATAACCGGCTTTACATTCCCCGTCTCAATGCGTACCAACTCCTCACGGCGGACATTCCAACTTTCTTCATCAAACTATCAGCCACCATGGCCGCAATCGCATCATGTCTCTTGATCTTTCCGCCGTGAGTCCTAAAGCACTCCTGAGATATGTGGTGGAGAGTCTCCACCCCATCACAGGCTCGACACTTATGTGTCTGCCCTGGCCTGCCTCTAGAGGTCCGACTTCGAGTAGGTAGGCAATCAATCCGTGCCTTGATCAAATCTATAAACTCCTAGCCCGGCACCAGAGTACTGCCGCTCCTCACCCATCTATGAGCTTCCGGAACTTGGTATTCTTGTCGCAGACCAGCTCCACTCACTGAACTCACGAATTGTTCCTTCAGCCAGCGTTTCTCCGCAGAAGATGTTAAGATCTGCCTAGTACCATTAGTGGTAGAAGAAATCCTTGCCCATTATCTGGTCCTGTCCAATTCTTGCCACACTAGATGCGACTCAAACACCGCACGAGCTAGAGGAAAGCTAGAGCTACGCAGTTTCTCAGTTCTTTGTATCCTCACCCTGGGTACCAGCCATCTGAATGACGGTATCCCAAGACCTCCATCACTGACGGAGGCATGGAAATAAGCCTAGGGGGTATCCTATGGTAGCTTTGAAAAAGATCTTACAGCTCTCCTGATCGTAATATCTAGCTTCTTCAATACAGTCAGATAACGCCCGTCCGAGGACCAAACGGTGCAAGAGTTTTGGTACCAGATGGTAACTCACAGTATACAACCGCTGCTGAGGTTTAAGTGGGCCTTTTCCTAGGTTATATAACATCACAGTGAGGTCCGAAGTACTCGTCCTCCTGATCCGAAGCGCACCCCTAGATACTTTAACGTAGATGTTGTGTCTAGACACGGCAGCAAGCTACCGGCTATTGTGTGGCTAGATGACGTTGCCACTTTAATTTTCTTCTCTCTACCAGATGGAGTGAGAGAGAGCACACCACTTTTCCGCACATTGATAGCTAAGCCTCTAGCCTTAAAGAATGATTCTGCTCTATCTAATAATACCTGAAGACCATCAGATGTTTGGCTGATGAGTATCAGATCATCAGCGAATGCCAAGGAATTAACCCTGACACCGCTGAAGTCGTACCCATTGTGATCAGGCAGAGAACGTAATAACGCATCAATGACCTTATTGAAGAGTAGAGGTGAGAGAGGGTCACCCTGCCGCACACCCAGAGAGACACCAAGTCGAAAAAACTGCTTATTGATGGTATAATTAATAGTCGTAGCCTTGTATGACTTCTCGATGTATTCAATGAACGTCGTAGGTAGCCCCGATGTTCGGGCCACATCAACGACTGCGTCCAGAGAGACAGAGTCGAACGCTTTTGTCAGATCTAAAAATGCCAAGTTGATACCACGCAACTTCGTGCGGGAGTGCCAGAGTAGTGCGTTCAATATAGTGATGTTTTCTGAGCACCCATCCACCAGCCTGAAGGTCCTCTGCCTCTCTTGGAGTTTCAAGGCCATTTGCAATCTCTTCGCCAGGATCGCATGGAGCAGTCTAAGTAGAACCGATGTCATGGTAATTGGCCGAAAGTCACCCGGATGTTGCGGCGACTCCACCTTCGGATCCAGAGAATAAGGTTCAGGATTTTCTCCAACACACGTGGCTTCATAGATCTAACTAGGCGCGCTGTGAGACCATCTGGTCCAGGCGCCGTGTCCCAATCGGGGTAAGAGGCCATCATGTCATCTTGACTGATGGGCTGCCAGACCGAACATGGATTATCAATCTCATGTTGCGCTTCAGATGTCAGCTGTTCAACCATCCTACAGTCATTCTCATCTGGATGTTTCCAAATCTTTTCCCAGTGCCTGTAAAAGGTTTCTGGGTTCATCTTATTTAATCCAGGACTAGGTTGAATACCGGTCAGCGCCCATTCAGCCACCCTCTTTCGAGAGTTCTTATACAGAGCCTGCATTTCTCTATAATTTTTCCTCCTCACCTCCCTGCCACCGGGTCGACAGCCCGTCTCACTGCCCACGGGTTCTTCAAGGTCGGCGCAACAGTCAGGTTTCCGGTCGGGGACTCCTCCGAGACCAGCACCCCCGCCACGCCTCCCTCTTCCCATCCGTCGACTTTTCTGTTCTTTTTTGCCACAAGTCGACGAGGCTATAGATGAAAGATATGCGCCTAGTTTGTGTCGGATACTCTCCTTTACCAGTTCCCCTTCAGGGCTTACAGCCAATCTCACAAGTTCGTCCAGCTCATTCTCACGAAATGCACAGCCAGGCTCCACCTCCTCGATCTCTCTCAAATGGTCAACAATGGTCTTACTTAAAGTTGAACATTGCCTAGCTGATTGCTCATTCCTCTCATTACTCTCAGTACTTAAGCTCACAGATACCATACTAGCTCTCTCCGGCATCATCCCACTATTCATCGATGTAAACAATCTCCGGTACACAGGCTGCTTTCGATGACCTTTGATTGATTCCAAGGTTCGCCTCGGAAATCGTTCGCTTAGCAGTTGATTCATTCTCCGAGCATTAGAGGTGTTCTCCCGAAGGAGTTCCACCTCCGCTGCTGCAACCATCGAAGACTCCTCCAGAGTCCACCTAGCCTTACTTCGCTCGATGTTAATATGAGCGTTGGCAGCCTCACCATGCGCCCTCTTCACATGTATTCCTAACCTGGTCTTGGTGGTAAATGTCCGGGTGCCGTGTTGCCTGACGTGATTCACAACCGTGTTGCCTGACGCCCCCACCCACATCGCGGGGGGGCACCTCACCAGCATCACCATTCTCAGATATCAGCTCTCCCGCCTGCGGGCAGGGAGTTCTATAGTGACTTTGTTTACTTGTGTACCGATTTCTGTGTTTCAGAGGGTAAGGGGTGGCAACCCTATCCCTCCTAGACTGCTGAAGTTTGGCCCTCCTAAACTGACCATAGATTACTCCTAAGGTCAGAATTAGGAGGTTACCCGACTCTCGGTACGAAGAGGCACTTCATGAACCAGACAGATCAGAGAACCATCCTAGTTTCCTGGGGTTCCCCGAATATGTCCATGCCATCATGGATATGCCATCATACTCATGGCATGTCTGAACGACGTGGTTGGGAGTTTCCAGCCTCTCGCAACCTGCTCTACACAGGCGTTCTCCTGGTCTACCTCTTTTTGTTCTAGCTAAAGTAGGTAGGGCATTGATTCTGGTATTTATTAATGCTCTAAAATCCCGGCCTGGCAGAAAGCGGGTCGCCTCAGAAACCCATTGATGTTGTTGGGGAATCTGACCCGAGAGCTTTAATGCTGACCCATCCACAGTCGAGTGGAGCTCATCTGCCATGTTGGTATTATAGGCTCGAGTTGATCCAACTATTCTGCCAGAATCAGAGAGGTGTGACTTACAACGCTGGATCAAGCGTTGTTTGTAAGCTCCGAACCCTGTTAATGTCCCTCTCCAGTCGGAAGCTTACTCAGGCGTTCCATGCGTCGGATTGGTGCAATCCATCTCAAGGATGGAATGCCGAGGCCTCCGCACCTGATGTTAGCATGGAAATAAGAACTAGGCACGTCATGGGGCAACCCCAACCACTTCCGGACAGTAGCTCTTACTTCCACATCCGCCTTCTTTAATGCCCCGATGTGGAACTGTCCTAACGACAGGAAGTGGTTCATGGACGGGACGACATGTACTTTCAGTCCATATAGCCTCTGTTAAGGTTTAAGGGGCGATTTGTTTAATCGGTTCAACATCCCTCGCAGATGTTCGCGGGGACGGACGTGCACCAGACCACTCGAGTCAAATTCGACACCCAGATACCTCCACCTCTCGCCAATGTCAATAGCAGGCAGCGGACGGTCTGTTACCTGGAACGTACGCCTCAGAACCTTGATTTTCTTCTCTCTCCCAGATGGCTGGAGGGAGAGGGTAAAGCTCTTGTCGCTATTGATCAAGAAGCCGCAACCCTTCAGGAACCTTTTTGAGATGTTAAGTAGTTGCTGAAGTCCACGAGGGGTGGTTGCGGCTAAAATCAGGTCGTCGGCATACGTTATGGCGTTGATCTTATTGCCATCCATATCGACTCCAATGTGCGAGGGTAAGGTCTTCAGGAGTAAACCATGTTAAATAACAGTGGAGATAAAGGATCCCCCTGCCTGACCCCTCTAGATGGTAGAAACGGGGCCAGTTTCACTCCATTGAAGCATAACTGGGTGGTACATTGGCTATAGATGTTGTTAATATACTCCTGGAATTCCAGGGGTAGCCCATGGGCCTTGACCGCTTCGAGTATGGCAGTGAACGACACGGAGTCGAACGCCTTCCTCAGATCGATTGAGGCCAGATATAATGGCCTCAATTTGGTCCGGTGGAATCGGACCATAAGATCCAGGAGAAACACACACTCTCCGCAGCCACCAGCCTTTCTAAAAGCTTTTTGACGAGTGGTCTAGATCTAATGCTTCACTCACCGTCGGGCTGAGATTTTATTAATCAGGCGACAATACCCGGATGAAATCGTGATTGGCCTGAATTCCCCCGGCGTCCTTGCATTATCCACTTTGGGAATAAATATGATCTTAGCCACAAGGACGTTATCTGGGATTTTCTTAGTCACTATCACTAGATTAATAATTTTGGCAAGAGTCCCAATGGTAATTTTTCTTAACTCTCTAGGAGTTACTCCATCAGGACCCTTTGCCGATCCTACTGGGGGCAAACACTTGCGAATTTCTTCACAAGTGACCGATGCCATGATCTTAGAGGCACACTCTTTTACCGGTATGGGTGGTATCTCCGGTAAAGGACCCATTGAACTTTGATCTTTAGACATAACTGTCTTCCAGTAGGATCCCATCTCTTCCACCGCAACTGGAGCTGCGGTCCTCTCGCTCTCGAGCATATATTGGAAGCATCTTGAGCGGCTTTACCTATAGAGGTCTTGGACCTTCTTAAACTCCCTTTTTCGCAGCTTTCTCCTGGACAATGGCGGACTGGACCTAGGACCAGATCTCCGCTAACAGGAACGGCTTGCAGGGGTTTTTATAGGATAAATGGTGTTAAACAGATGTTGAAGACGCAGTCCTGCCAGTTCTAGATTTGGACTGCGTCGAAGCTCACTCAAGATATCATCCAGCTCGTTAAAGGGTTCCTTTGCAGGTGGAAGAGGACCTATTATATCATCCAAATCATGCAAGAATTTCTCAACCGTCGTTGGTCTGACGGGAGTGTCATTTGCGCTATCAACACTCAAGCCTATCTCTGCTTGCACAGAGATGGCAGAGCTCTGGCTTCTCACTGGGGATGTCGGACCAAATCTCGAACCTTCATCCTTTACCGAGGTAGACGGGGCAGAGAGGTCGACATTAAGAGTTGTTCGACTTTCCCCAGTGGCAATTTGGGTCCCACCTTGACTTGATGGCACCATAGTTTCGTTGGACCTAGCTGTGTCCTCCGATGGTCGAGGACTGCGGGAGGAGAGTTCGGGTTGCGATTCTAAGATCGTAAGGAATTCTGCAACTCGTGCTTTAGAAGCTGAGGACTTACGGTGGGATTTGATGGATTCAAGGGTTCGGTGGGGAAACTCCTTACAAAGGACTTGGTTAATAAACCTCACTCCTCCACTCGCCTGCAGCAAAGCTTCTTTATGAGCCATCATACTCTCTTCCTCCCGGCTCCAACGGGCTTTGACTCGAGAGGTGTTAATTTCGTCCTTAGCCGCCTGGGGGTGTGCTGATCTTTTATGCACGCGCAAACCGCTCTTGGTGGTAAATGCGCGGTTACAAGATTCGCAGACAAACATCTCTGAGTACTCAGCACCTCGTGCTCGTAGCACCAGGTTAATAAATGTGGGTTAAATCAATAAACTGAGTAAAGGAAAAAGGCGATGGACACGCTGGTCCGAGGACTTTTGAGCGGCTTAATTGCTTTGGTCACCGGCTATTATTCGCACGGTTCCAGCGGGACCACTTGGAGGTAGCAATTCGTCTAAGGGGTGGAGAGGCTCAGCGTTGCGTTTCACACCCCCTCGTAACTAGAGCGGATAGTCATAGTTACTCCCGCTTGGGGGTGTGCTGATCTTCTATGCACGCCCAGCCCGATCTTGGTGTTAAATGCTCGGGCGCAGTCATCACAGGCGAACATCTCCGATTTTCCAGCTACCTCGTGCTCTAGCAGCAGGTTAATAAATGTGGTTAAATATAACCCCACATATAATAATGGTATAATTAAGAGAGTCATAGTTACTCCCGCCGTTTACCCTCACTAATTAGGTGCCACAAAGCCTTTGTTTCGCTACGTCTCGCCCTGAAGCCGTACTGTGTCGACATCATGAAGCGTGATCTCTCTGCGTGGTAGCAGAGTCGAGACAGTAGCAACTGCTCCAGTACCTTCCCTAGAGATCATAGCAGGCAGGTTCCTCTCCTGCTTTTGAGATCTCTGGGATCCTTTCCAGGCTTATTCAAAAGCACGAGCTTGCCGCATTTCCGTCTGTTGGGAACACCCGAGACATGCATTGAACGCTGCTGGTAGCAGGTTCGGTTCTGACTCATGGAGTCTTTGCATAATCTGTTCCTTGAGTCTGTCTAGACCCGGGGCTTTAATTTTCGGCAGCCACCCGACGCCTCTGTCGATTTTCTTTGCTGCAAACATTGCATCTAGACTAGTTGTTGCATCTAGACTAGATGCCTGTTGCGCTGCCACTCTAATCACTGAGTCGATGTTTCATTCTCACTGTCGTCCTTCGGGTAAAGGGCGTGCAGTATGACACTTAGTCTCTCGTATGTCGGTGGTTAGCGCTCCGTTCGGTTTGCGGACATTAGTGTACAGCACCCGTTCGTGAACTTTGCCTGATGCCAATTTGAACACCGTACGGAAAGCGTCTGTGTTCGCGGCTTCACAGAATTCTTTCCAGGATTCATGCGTCGCCTGGTTTATCCACTTTTTATATTTCGCCCAGTCTCTTTCTTTTAAATGTGGGGCATTTCTTGCCTCTCCTCTGGCGCAAGTTCTGCTTGGTATTGGCCTCGGAGCTTGCGTACTTTGGTCTGCCATCGTTTTAATTTTGGCGACCATCAAGGCACCGGTTGTTTTAATTAGACAGTCGTAATGTTGGATCCGAAGGCTCCAGTTGTTTGCTGTACACAAGAGATTTTTGACAGCGTCTCCCTAGGGGAGTCAAGTCGTGGTCGCGAAGCGACCTTTGCCAGTCGGCAGCCTACCCGGACCAACAAGATTCTAGCTCGACAGGATCGGCGAGAAACCAAGAGCCCCGCCGCTTTGTATGCGTGCTCCCAACTCTAGTCCACACAATCTGTTCAAATACAGCACCAAGATCAATTCCAGCATTCGTGTTCGTCTGGGCCACGTTTCATTCATGTTTGAATCATCAGTTCTGCTCTTCACCAGTGCTAGGCAATGGAGGAGTTTTCCCAAGTTCCCGATGAGCCACGAGTGGTGAGGTCGGGCTCATCTCAGATCAAGTTCCAGGCAAGCCTGGTCTGGCCAAGCGTGTTACTCAGCACCCTGAGGAAAGGGCGCAGAGTGACAAGCAGGTCTCTTGAAGGTAAATTATGCCTATGTCCTCCCAAATGGAAGTGCAAAGTCTGGCAAGCTCTTTTCAAATTAGGGAGGCGAGACTAGGAAACGTGTCTCATCCCCTCTTGCCCTGGAACTTCTTCCGCCTACCTCTAGCCAGTAATCAAACAACACCTGTCTTGGACTTCAGCCACGTCTGAGTCTCAATCAATCACAAGAAAACGGGGACCCCAACTCTGCCAGCGTTGGTTTGGTCCACTATAGCTCACGTGAAGTGGGATCAGACACACATAATCATACACTATACAAGATAGATATACAACCATGTGCAGCGCTCAGGACACCAACTATAGATGAGATACAAGATCTCAGAGCTGGCCCCCCCTCGCACCGCATCTGAATAATAATG
>JJRW01S0034879.1:10516-21021 GCA_001188405.1 Loxosceles reclusa
ATTATATAATAAAGTTTGTATTTTAATTTATGTATGAGTGGGCGAAATAAATTTCAAAACGAAATAAATTTCGTTATTTCATGAGGAAAGTTCCGTCACTGGTCAGAAATACGGCAACTCGGACGTTTCAACCGTAGACTACGGCCTCCATCTGGCGAATGAAGAGGTGAGAGAGAGTCGTAGTATACATACTGGTTATAGGGAAATACCCGAGGATTATCCTGGGGATTTCCAGGGTAGGGAAAACCCCGGGCGAAGCCGCTAGCGTTTATTGGCGTTATCTGCTCGCGTAAGATGGTGGTACGAGCTCGGAACTGGTTGAAGCGATTGGTATCCCTGTCCTTAATTTTGTGGGATTCCCACGATTCCAAGAACAGGAGACTGCCTCTGCTTGAGATGTTCCTGTGTAAAACTTCATAAGACTCGTTGTGAGGTCACTGCATGCTCTACCAACTGAGACTTAAAGTCCTTTTGTTGAACAGCGCGAGCATGTTCCTTCACTCTGACCGAAACTTGTCTTTTGGCTTCTCCTACATATACCTTGCCACAGTTCTTCCTAGGAATCCGATAAACGACACCCGATGCTTTATCAGGAGGAACCGGCTCTTTCACATGCATCACTGTGCCACGTAGCGTGGAGCATGGATTGTAATAGGCTTTTACGCTGACCTGCCAAAGTACACGTGATATCGTTTCAGATATACGATTAACATATGGCAGAACGGCTTTTGCCTTTACTTTCCTCCCCACACCATGAGGCCTAACGATGCCGGAAGTGCCACGATTTCTTGAAATGAAGGGCTTCGGGTACCCATTTTGATTTAGGGTGCGGTTAGCATGTTGAACCTCTTTGTTTACGAGCTATTCGTTCCTACAATGAGTTCGAGCTCCGTGGTGTAAAGTTCTCACAATTGAAGCTTTGGAACAGGTAGGATGGTGAGACCTCAATTCCAAATATTTATGGTGTACAGAGGTCGAAAGGAATCCATCGTTGTCTTTCTTGAAGCGAACACCTAGGAAAGGCAGACAACCATTTTCTTCGACGTCCAAGGTGAATTGGATGTTCGGGCTGAGGCTGTTCAAAAGGGAATGGAATATTGCAATGCTATCAGATGGGAAAACCACGAAGGTGTCGTCAACATATCGTTTCTATACCTTGATTTTCAAGCGTTCATACTTTTGCATCTATTGTTCGAATGCCTCCATAGACAAGTTTGCAAGCACGCTGTAAACAGTTAAGGCCATAGCGGTACCCTGTAGCTGTTGGTAGATGGTACCTTTGTAAACAAAGACTGTCTCTTTGAGACAGAATTATAGATCTCCTCCGCACTCAGTTTGGACCTCTGATGCAGTGTGTCATCCTCTCTAATTCGGACCATAGCAGTCGCGACCGCAATTGATGTGGGAATGCAGGTGAAGAGCGACTTTATATACGTCAAAGGACACCATTTTCTATTCCTCATCGATCTTGAGGCCATGGACGCATTGGACAAATCCCTGGGAGGTAGAGACAGTGGAGTCAGACAGCACCCACCATTTGAGTTTTTCGCTATGCCGGAGAGTAAACGCCCTATTAAGGTCAGTGTTCCACCTAATATGATGCCGCCTCGGTCACAAGTAAAACGACCACCTTCATTTATTTAAACTCAACCATCCAAACGACGTTTGACTGCAAACTCTTCGATGCGGTAACCTACAGCAAAGGCTGTATCGTGATGATAGTTCACTTCTTGATGGATAAGACTCAGAAAAACGAAGTAAATCAACGCATAAATGACCAAGCCAGAGCTGTTTCAATTTTGTTTTAATTTTTGAAACATAAAACAACCAATAATCTTCTGACACTAAATATGTTTATATTTTGCACATCTTGTTTTTTCCCGTGAACATCATACGGATGTAAATTGGGTTAGTGAATACATGCCGTAGTGGATTCCTGTTTCAGTTCCAATGTGTGTAATCTGTCTGATTCATTTGTGTTGATGCTGACCATAACCTGTGAAGCAAGAATTTAGACGCTGATTTACTTTCAAGCTAGAACGTAGAGGCTGGTATATCTTTGACAAATGTCTGGTGCAAAATTCCTGATGTTCCACCTATTGGATCTGTCCACCTATTGGATCTGTCCACCTATTGGATTTTATGAAAATTCCACCTATTGGATCTGTCTTTCCCTGAACTCCTGATGTTTTCCTTTCGGTGCACGAGGTCAGACATGTCTTGCATTGCAGGAATTGTGTCCATACGTTAAGTTGTTCTATCGCCGACCGAATGTTTTTATCTTTCGAGAACTCACGATTCGGTGAGTAAGAGGAATGACGAGAAGAGTGACCTGAACTAAGCAGTCACTAAGAGAACAGCAGCTTGACTTTTCAAGCTGCTGTTCTTTTAGTGGCTGCTTAGTGAGAACAGCTGCTTGAAAAGTCACGCGGCTGCTCTCACAGTGGCTGCGTCTTTTGCGTGCAGACGTATCATTGTCATCTCTTAGTGACTACGTCTCGTAATTGCAGATGTGTTATTTCATTGAACTTCTATTGTGTATTAATTACACATAGACTAAATTTATTGTGCTTCGCACAATATTTTATCGTTGACAGTTTCCAATTGACCTTTAGCTCCAGAAATTGAAGTTGGCGATTTACATTTGTATTACGAATTTCAGGTGCTGCAAATTTAAGTGCTACGCGCTATTACGATTGACTGCTGTACATTTAAGTGATGTATATTACACTTTGTAATAGTGTTTCTATTTGAAAAATTTGATATTGAATATTTTATGACCGTGCCATCAAATATACAATATGATTCAAAATACGTTATATACAGTTTGAAGCAGGTTTTTCTCTCTCAAGGATAAATAAAAGGTTAGGCGGTAGAGAAGGGTTTTTTCCTGTTTCGCGAAACCAAATGGTGGCTGGATTGATGCGGCCCATGAAGAATATTTCTTTCTCGTGGGAGCGGATGCAACGTTTACTAACTTCAACTGATTAACTGTAACATAACAAAAACCGGTCAAAAGCTAACTTGGCATACGCCTCTCCGAGAAAGAATCAGATATAGGAAAAACGCCACGTCATATGACTAGCATGATAAGTAAATAAAATGATTTTGAATCTCGCTCAAAAAATGAGCGTAAACTTCTGACCTGGCTGAAGTCGTCTTGCTGAAATTTTGATTTGTGCCTATTAAGGTCTTTTAGCGACTAAAGCACTACGAAGTGCCGAATAAAATTCCTGAACGGTCATCATTGCCGTTTTACAGACGTAGTACCTGAAGTCTACATAGAGACTTATCTCAAGGGTTAAAAGAGTTACACTACTTCAGATAAGTGCACTTATATTAAATTTAAGCCACTTAAAAGGCAATTGATGAAGTAAATTTAAAACGTGAATGTTTTAAAATAAAACGTTACGCACATTTGACTGAGAAAAAAATTAGAACATTAATAATTGTTCTTAGAAACTAAAGATTTTTTGTGCTGAATTTAGTGCATTAAGGAGTGATAATTTTTTTCAAGTTAATATTTCCTCTTTTAATTAAGTTCCTCTTCAATAACTTTAGTGCCCAGTATTGCACTAGAAACACGACAGACTTACGAGTTTCTTCTTGGTATGTTATTAAGACGTTAATAAATTATTTGTGTGTTTTTATTTGTTTCATTTTTTTATAGCCAGTCGCTATAATTAAGTATTTATTTAAGTTGAATATTTTGATTTGCTTGATTTGACTTGAATTATTTTCATTCTCAATTAATTAAGTGGTACTTTATTTTTTGGGAATAAGTACATTTAAACATGAGTTCAAAACGCTCCTGTAGAGCGAAGAGCCTCAGTAGTTCTCGTGAATTATTTTCTGACACCGTTGGTTCTCAGAGTACTGAGTTGCAGAGTCTGTTCACACTAATGATTATCTGAGTTCCTGAGTATCCTCCTGGATATCTGAGTTCTTGTGGCTGCGTGTAACTGACGTTCCAGTTTACCAGCTGTGCTGAGTTGGTTTATTTTCGCAGAAAGAACAATATACTGATCATCTTCGGACATCGTATTACTAGGACCACCTCACCCCTTGCGCATACTGGCAACATTCCACTAGTTTCAAATGTTGCCCATTGCCTAGAAACGTTACTGCGCGCGATATTTAGTCAAATATGATGAACAGATACTTGCAACAGCAAGCAAGACTCTTCGCACAAACGCGTCGAAATCGCTTTAAAGTTTGTCTAATAAATTCGAATGAAACGCATGTGAAACCCTTGTCTGAAACCTTTCTCAAACAAGTGGGTCTGCCCTTTTTAAAGTCCTGTCGAATTCACGAAAAAAAAAGGAACAAATCGCTGCAGACATTGGGCGATGCCTCCTCTGATCAACTGTTTTCCTTACATCTTCTGATGATGAACGATATGGCTCTACTAGTACAGAGAACGAAACACTTCTGTTTGTCTTCTTATTTCAGAATGTTTCGAATGACTTTGTTAAAATGTCGCTTCACCTTCAAAGAGTCACCCATTACTTCACTTTTCCATCCAGTGTCCCGGGAAATTGGAAATCGCATTGTTGCATTTTCCTTTCTGTTCGTTCCTTTCTCGAAGTCCCTTTGTCGTCTCTCGAGCGATTCGCTGGAGGACACATGTTTACCAGGGACAAGCGCAACATCATATTTCTCAGTAGAAAATAGCTTTGAGAATAAGCTGTTCAACTCGTGAAGCGACTTTCCTTAACAAACATTAGTTTAAACCCCCAGAGCGTTCGAGTTTCATAAGAGGCCGAAGGATCAACACACGCTCTGAAACTTCTGCTGGCGAATTAAGACGACTGAAGGAGTCTTTAAGATATTTCTGAGCAAACGCACTTAGAGTTTCAAAACTTTACACTCCGCACAAGATGATACGAGTTCTCTAAGGACAACTTAAACTGACCAAAAGTAAAAGAATATGCAGTGTACTGCGTAAAACGTATAGCTCGTATTTCATTCAAGACAGGCATGCAGTGCATTCATTACTGCAGTTAGGAGCGGAATCTTCTAGATATTTTAAAGGACCCTTCACATTGATTATACATAGTGTCCATAAAGTATTTTTCTAATTAAAAATCCATGTCGATAATACTAAGAAATACAGAAACATGACATTAATTTCATTAAACAGAGAGGGTGTTTCCTCTATCTTGATAACCCTAATAAATTGGGTAATGTATCTGCACCTATAGTAGAGTTTCCGATCCCTTCAGGGGAAGACTTTATGGATATCCTGTGTTATTAATACTCTGTTATTTATTACTAAAATTTATATTGTGTTGTTTTCAATATATTATAATGTTTATATCATTTAGCAAATTGTTTTATAACGACAGATTATAATAATATGTATAGTTGGATTGGTACGTATAATGGTGTGCTAGAGTTTGTAGTAACGCACCACTGCAGGATCAGAACTTTGCCTCTACCTTCGGTGCCTTCGACATTCATATGGAGGAAACATTCAGTGACGTACAGAGTTATGCCCCAGAAGAGGCACCTTTAGAACATATTAATCTTCACCCGATTATCAAAATATTGTATTTAGCGCCAATTGGCTAGTAAAGCGCCCACAGTTTGTGTTTTACTACTGGAAAACCTTAAGGACGAAAAAGAAATAGGCATGTATATGAAACAATTAGTGTGGTTGTAGACCATAAAGAAAACTATACTATTCACAGGTTGTTTAATGTGCTTTAATAAGATAATATTGTTGGAAGAAAAAAAAAGTTAACAGGGTGTCAGAAGAAGGTATTTTTGTAAAATTACATATTGACCGACGACATGGCTGTACAAACAATGCACAACACGGAACTACAAACAAACCTGAGCATCATTCCAGAAAGGGATACGGCGACTTTGAAGTACGATCCAACTTTGTACACGATGGACATACTCAGAACAACATGATCCAGGAGTTGTTGAGGCAAGAGTTGTAACACTCCTCTTTCAATGAACAGATGAGGGTCTCCTTTATTGTCCGTGGATATTGTCGAGCAGCAGTACGACTTCCCAAAGCATCCCATGTTTTTTCAATTGGTTTCAGTTCAGGTGAACGTGCTGGATTGACTCCTTGCTGTCAAGACATTGCTCTACAATCAGTGAGCGACGACAAGGAGCGTTATCATCCATAAACCGAACCTTTTCACCGACAGCATGTCATAAAACTTGCATATGTGGGATCAGAATATCATCAATGTACCATTATCTGTTCATTGTCCTTCGATCCAGTACAGCACTTTCAAGTCCGCGCGGCCATTGGTCACGGGGCCTGACGTGATGACACCATGATACTGCAGTGTCGCACATCGATGCCTTCCGGGAATGTTTTTGGGACGATAAGCACTGACAACTTCGCGCCATATCATTTGCCGTCTAGAATCAGAGGAAAGACTGAATATACTCTCATCTGAGAAGCGCATGGTAGCCCAGTCGTCATTAGTCCAATAGCGATGCAGACGACACCATTGAAAACAAGCGCTCGGTGACTATTCGAAAGTGGGCACACACACAACAGGTCTCCGGGCGTATAGTCCTTTCTTTCCCAAACGTCTTGCAACAGTTTTACGGGATATCTGAGTTCCTGTGGCTGCGATTAACTGACGTTCTTGGTCACCAATTGTGCTGCGTCTGTTTCGTTTCGCTGAAAGAACAATATACTGTTAGTGATGAAAGCGTCTGGGCTGGATTGCCGCGTCCTGTCCTCAACTACGAGCAACTACTCTACTGCGGCTCGTAGTTGAGGACAGGACGCGGCAATCCAGCCCAGAAGCTTTCATCACTAACGAAGGTTCCGGCAGCGAAAGTTTTCGTGTTTTAACAATATACTGATCTTCGTGGGACGTCGTATTGCCAGGACCACCTCTCCTCAGGCGCATGCTGGGAACATTCCACTAGTTTCAAAATGCTATCCATAGCCTAGAAACCTTACGCGATATTATATTCACAAGCAACGTTTGTGGGTTTTTGAACTTGCTCCAACTTACCAATTATTCTTTCTCGAGTGAAATCATCTAAATGATGTGTGAAAAACATGACCAGAGTTTCAATTTTGTAACTTCACTTCTTCCTCTCCAAATTTTACATCCAAAGAAAAGTGACTGCTCGCGCCAATTGCCTGCGAACCCTTATTTGTGATACTTCCCGTGACCGACACGTGCGTAATTCAAGAATTTGCTTACGTTTCACAACGCAAATTACATCACAAATTCTTGCGACTTTCAACAAGGTCATGCGGTTTAATTTCGAAAAGTAATTGTGGAAAATAGCCTGCGTTCTTACTTTTTGTCCACCAGCGTAGCTGTTGCTATAGATAATAGATGAATACCGATCAGGAACTATTCAATCAGCGGACAACGATTAGTAGCTTCCCATTATATACTAATATTGCCATCATCGTGTTGTTAGGAAAAACCGAGACTCTTCGCTCCATATGACATTTTGCCTGCTTATCAACATGGTACTCTGGTAATTCTCCAGCTCTGGTAGCCTCGAAGCTTCCTCCAGCAAGACGGTAGCCTCGACGTTATCACACAACCACGGGTCTTAACGCATCAGAAATGTTACGGCGGCTATCTAAATTGCCGACTATGCGAATAAAGAGTGACCGGCATGTGTGCTCAATGGTGCTCCATACCATCACTTCAAGTGCTGGGCCCGTATGATGATGATCACGAATTCAAGCTGGGAGTAGTCGTTCTCCTCGGTGCATTTTTACATGGATACAGCCGTCATGTTGCTGCAAGCAGAACCAAGATTCGACTGAGGCAAAGACGTTACGCACCTCCTCCGTCCATGTTCATCGTTTAATGTTGTAATGTATATGCTCCTGCCTCTGCTGTTACGCCAAGGGTAGCAGTATGTATGGTCGCCCTGCTGACAGTGCATGATGTCGTCGTCGAGTGGTCCATGCTGACACGTCTTCCAGCAAACGGCCCAAGTTCCTGAATCAGGGTTCGTGGCGTGGTTGTGCGAACCCGCAAGACAGTGCTGAAAAGATTCCTGTCCAATTTGGGATAATGATACAGGGACTTTGAGATCCCTCACGCCGTTCTCCTGGATCCATCAATTCCATATTCTTGAGACAGTTATGGGATCTCGATCAAAGTGTGCAGCAATACCGCGGAATCAAACACCGCAGACTTGATAGGCCACAATCCTGCCGCGATCAAATTCAAGCACATGCTGGTAGTCGTTTGTTCTTCGTGCACGAGGCGTAACAAGACCATTGCACAAGCAACGAGTATGCGAATGTGATTTCCGCATGAGAAACCCACTTTAGGAAATGTCCTTCAATAGAGAGTGCTTTGAGAACATACGTTAAAATACTAGACATATGCATATCGCAGTATGCTGTATATTTCATGCAAATTTTTTGTGTGCCGCGTTCATGGTGTAGAAAGTTTACTGACCAGCAGATAATCACAGAAAACTCACATTCAGCCATGAAACTTGGATTTGAATCCAGAAGATGTGAAGATTTACTTTCACAATGGGCATACTGTCATACTCTTTCACTCAGTATCTGTTTATCTACATTCACGCTTGCGAAAATTCCAACACGATGTAAGAATGAGGAAACCTCAATGAAATTCATTCCGCATATGACCTACAGTAATACAAAGAAGCAATTAATTTCACACAGCACAAAACAGCATTAAACAGTATTTAATGAGTTTCCCATATGCTGTCATAAGAGCTTCTACACGTCAAGGAATAGAATCGAATAGGATTTCAAAGTGTATCTGCAAGTTGCCTTGCATGTTTTTTCTATCAGAACACAGAGCTCAGTCGTACTGGCTTGTGGACAAGCGTTAGGAGCAAGTTGCCGATAGATGAAATCCCGACATATTAAACATACCACAGAACTGGTGATTTGGAAAAAAAGAAGCGGTATTTATAGTGTTGAGAGAAGATGCCTTGAGAATTTCTACCAACCTGTGGACAGAAATTGTCATGTTGGAATATAACTTCAAGAATGCATTGAAGGATGGGAACAACTTCGGGCGCAATGATTTCCCTGCTGTAGGAGTTTCTGCTCATAGCACCCACAATTCTGAAATTCGATATCGCCCATGATACTGAAAGGCGCCTCAGACAAACACGCCTGGCGTCCGTCCAGTATGTCCCTGCATGATCCACTTTGGAAAATGAGGTTCACTACCAAATATGAAGGTGAGGTTAACTCGTCCAATGGATATAGTCCAAATTGAAGTGGACTCATTGGGAAAGACGATTAGTTGCGAATCTGGACTAGCTGTGTTGATAAGATCTTTGTCGATGGTTTTGCGTCAGGATGGGGGAGGATCCTACGCAAAGCGTGCTTGCAGGGAGTCCACGGCTAACCAGATGTTGGAGAATTATGGAAGCAAACAATGGCACACCTCTAGCAGTGTTCCAACATTGTGCCAACACCAGAGATTAAGCTGCACAGTTCGACACTCATGCAGATGTGGCGTCACTCATCCCGTGCTGACGTAAAACTTCGTGGTACACTGCCGGATTTGCGACTCGTTCGGTTCTGTACAAACTCCAGCTTCCAAACTCACATTGCTATCGTGACATTATGAGCCGTACGGCATATTTCTCGATAAGACAATCCTCCTTCATACAGGCCGATCATTCGCCCCCGTTCAAACTCCTTAATTTCCTCAAATAACGCTCTTTGCCATTGACTAGGCATAGTAACTCATCATTATATGTTTACCGTGGCAGACAGTGATATACTACTTTCAACGCTTATCTTCAGCACTGTATTTATGATGTTAGGACAGCCGTTCAGAGGATGTTTCTCAGCCTACGCATGCCCTATCACTCTGCAATTCAAATTATTTGTAGGGCATATACGTCACTGCATTTCCTTGAAGTTTTATTTTATTTTATTCGCATGATTCTTTCATGCTGTTACAATTTTCATAAACATGAGTGTAATTCATTTTTTTCATATCCTTTAATCAGTCTTTATACCATTTATGCAAAATTATCATTGCTCATCGCATGAGCACACCTCAATTGTCATATCGAATTTTTTAATACTGTGGAATATTTCTCCCTATAGTCCAGAGAATAAATGTTGTATTTATTCTGATATTTCCATATTCGTGTAAGAAAGTGATGCTTAGGGAGGAAAATTTAGAACTCCCAAAATGAGTACTGCTTTCATATTTTCTTCTTAAAGTTAAGTTACAAGACGTGACAGGCTCAAAAGCCGCAAAATATATGATCACCACAAGTTTTCGTGAGAAAGAAACCGAAACTCGAGAGAATCTTCGTGACTTCCCTTGAGAAGTAAGATGCGATTTTAAAATTTAGAGAGTCTACGCGAACTCAGGTAAAGATTTCGATACTTACCTTGAAAATATTTCACACGGTTATGCCAATAGCACGTTCTTGCATTACCCTCTCATTCATTGGAATAAACCGTGTAATTAGGTTTACGCATAGATGTTTGCAATATTCAAAGATTTGAAAATGTAGGGGGACTGCTAAAATTC
>JJRW01S0035036.1:1992-17311 GCA_001188405.1 Loxosceles reclusa
TGAAGATGTGTGCAATCACATCGAAACGTTGGAACCAAGATCTCCAAATGACGCGGCACTCTGACCCAGAAGTATCTATGTGTGTTAGTTTGTTTATTTATTTAATTATTTTTAACCCTCATTTACCTGTAACATTGCGTTTTTATCCGCCGTAGAGGCTCACCTTTATGCTAAGTGCGGGAAGTAATGTGGCGTCTCCGAGGTACCCGAGGTTCCGTAATCACCTTTTGTTTGGCACAGCATGGCCTTTATAGTTCACTGTGCCAATAAAGTTCTGTTAACCAACCAACCAACTACATTTTTGTCCTCTAAAGTTAGCTCAAATTCTGCAGAACCGCTCGTTTATACACAGTATTATAATTTGCCAAGTAGTGATACATAGACCACACCGAAATTTATGTTACAGCTTTAATTATCCAGAATTACTTTAAGCTTCGTTATCTTAGCACATTTAACAAGCGAGTAACGTTTAACTAGTTACGCTGATAATTTTTATGGTATATGCCACCAAATGTGCAGTAAGATTACGTCTTGGATTCCTGGCGGTAGTATCGGAGAATTGCACTTGTCAAATCCGAATCCAAAGGAATTCCGATAGGTCCAGTGCTTCAGCGGATTATCCAAATACCGATCGGCTGCGAGAGCGGACGAAAACGGCCGTCGCTCGACTGTTTGTGCAGTCTTTCGGCGAAGAATCTTGCCAGGCTTCCTCAAAAGGAATTCAAGTGCCCCCTTTTAATTGTCCGCCTTCTAAAAGCCTTCATTCTGTTCTCTCGAGATAGGGCTCCTGCATTTCCTTATGAACTCGCCCTGAATTTGTAAGGAATACATTATTAAAGAACCATAAGGTTTCTCTCTATTCATCTGCATCATCACCATCATTAGCCCCTTTCATTTAACTCCAGAACGAAAACCACTTCAAGATTTTTCAACTTTCGCAGTTAATATCTTTTCTTTGCAGAACTACTCCTACAAATCCCATTCCCCTGTAGTTAGATTTCAAAAAGAAACTCAGTAACATTTCTAAAGTAATATTTTCTTCTGGTTCAACTTAAAATCGTTACAAAGAAGGGACACCCACAACCGCCGTTTGTGTCATAATTAAGTGTTACCATCTCGCATATCTTCGAAAGGATGGCAGCTGTGGCTATTCCTACGCCACTTCTTGTAGCTAAAGGAAAGATACGTGGTTGCTTTTGAGGAGGCGCACTTTGTTTTTAAATTGTCAGGTCCTTAGCTGATACTTTCAAGTGTTGTTTGGTATTCCTATCATTAATTTGATACAAGGTTATGCGACGAGGTAAGGGCAATGTTTCTAGCTTCGTGTCCTATATGTAGTACTTCGTATTTCGCCCTTTTGACTTGAGCGGGATGCCTGTTGAACTGGCCGTGGCCAAAAAAAGTGCGTGCCTTCAAGAAGGATTATCCTTGTACCTCCACCATCTTTTCTTTTTTCTGAACTCGGGCACATGCCCAAAAAGTATCTGATTGTATTTCCATCACGCGTAACGCCCTGTATTTCTTTCATTCCTTCGCCTCCTATTCGTTCCTCTTTGTCCCACTCTCCTACCTCCAACCAGCCACCCAAAATGCCGTCCCTTGGTTGAGTGGGAAAGGCGCTTTTTCTCCTCCCGGAAAGAAACGCGTTCTGTCGCGGCCTATGACAACGTTAATCAAAAGTCATCCTGCCGTTCCTGTCACGGCGAATATTTCAGCTCCGCGTTCCTCGGGGCTCTTCCGGCGAATTTCATTTAAGACGGGAAGCGGGTAACCTCCGCTCCCTCCTTACTTTCCTATCCCTCTACTCTTGGAGACTGTCGTTTTGCCTGAATGGAACAAATGGCTCGTTTTTTTCGACCTTTCTTTGCCATTTAAAACGACAGGATATTTCAAAGGGAAATTTAAAATACATACAGAGTGTTAGATGGGAAAAGCGAATATATGAGTAGCGTAGCTCCACAAGTTATCCTTATAAATGTATGTTGCTCCTCTTCTGAGCTATAATTTATTTGTGGAAGCGATGGTGCAACTCTTGCATATACCCTACCGGCTTCCATATATATGTATACGCATCGTCAATAAATGAATAAATAATTTACACCCAGAAAGGAGGTACCAACATGAGTGAAACTTGTAGGGTAGATGTGAGATTGCGAGATATGCAAATGATTCAATTCGCACACTCGGGCATGCAACGAGAGGCGTGGTAGCCAAACAGCCATGGTGTATGAGGTCGTCCTGATGTACGTGCTGGCTATTCCAATTTGTGCGCTTTGTTCAGTAATAATACTTTGAAGATGGTGTGCTTCAGAAACGAGTTAAACAGTGATTCGAACAGCTGGATACATTCGAGTGGGAGTCACACCGTAGGGCTGCGCGAAGCGGAATTCGCCGCATTGCTCTCCATATTTGTTGGTGTGGATATGACAGTAACAAGAGAACTGCTGGCGGCAATGGATAGAGGAAGGCACTCACGACATGCGAAATCTGGGAGACCATCACAAAACTAGTGAACCCGCGGATTGTTCGACAGGCGCGGAGCACCTCAACTGCCACGATTGCGCAGGCACTAAGCTGCAGTGTTACCCACCCTGAAACATCTGATAAGTGCCATTAACATTGGCAGACAGCTGCACGATGCAGGACTACATGCACGCTGCAACGGTGTCGTGACCTATTCTTATATCGCCTCTGCCGAATAGCAGTGGGTAATCTTCAGTGATGAGTCCGCTTATGTACGGGTGCCGACGACCAACACTTACGTGTGTGGAGGCAACAAGGCCAGGACTGAGATGAACGGTTTATTGTCGCACGTCCAGACGGCCTATTGTCATGGTGTAGGGAGGTGCTTATCATGGGCACACAGAGTAATAGCGGCACGTCCTGCAACTAGTAGCCCTGCTGTTTGTCAACCCCCACGCGGGAGCTCTCTTTCCATTAGACAACACAACACCGCATGTTTCTCCCGTTTCCACAATTTGCCCAGACGCCCTGGATACTCTGTGAATGCTTGCCTCATCGCCATACTTCTCACCATTCGAAAATGTCTGGGATACTATTGGCCGCTCCAGAAATAGAATCATTTGGATTAAGTTCTATTGCTTAGGACCAATAGAATCATTTGGGTTTTCTAGAGAAATAGATTAGCAGAGTCTATAGAATCATTTGGACATCTATTTGAGTGTCAGAGATTGTCGCGCAATTTAAGAATATTTCAATCACGTGTGTGAAATTTAGTTAAAAACTCTTTTAAATACTGTTTAAGGAAAACAGGTATGGATCGCATCACGAAAGGCTCAGTTCCAACAAATTCATTTTCAAAAGAAAACCGTTTTCATTTTCCTTCGCAAGAGAATGGTATTACACAACGAAATGTATATAATACTTCACTACTGACGTTGTGTACCCATTGTTAATATGGCTTGCAGAGTAAGAAATGAAAGGCCAGAAACAGTTGTTTCTTAATAACGCCTCCAAAACATAGACAGTTCTTGCAACAACTGTTGATGGATTGCCTGTTTTTCGTCCAGTTCTTTGCATTTCCTTAACGCCCTTCCCACCACACACAAGAGCAGTATATTTCTTTCTCTCTCTTTAGTGTTTGGAACCTATTGCTTCAGGAGTACATGCTTTACAAGTGCAGCTTCAATTTTGTAATAACTGCAGTTATTTCGTAACGTAACCTCACCAGATAGCAGCGGTAGCCGAGTTTTAATGTTATTTGACTCGAGTTATCAATCATGGAAAAGATGAAGAAAAATAGTAGCAAAAGATAACAGTACTTTTTTTATTTCGTACAGCTGCGATAGTTTTTTCAAGTTTTTCATAATATTTTCATTATGCTGTTATTTATAATTTTCGTATAAGTGATAGCTACTTTTATCTCGCCCTGTATCTCGGACGAAGACAGCTCTCAAATCCTGTCTTACTGCTTTCTACCTGCTATCCCAAGGCGTCCTGTGCGTACTAGCATTTGAACTGGTTTAGCATCCATTCAGACTGTCTGTCGTCTTTCTTTTAATATTTAGATGTATATGGGAAGGAAGATTGTATCGATGGTGGTTGATTGGTTGGTTAAATATAATTTAGTGTCGCAAGGGCCTGTAAGGCCATGCTGTTCATAACATAAGTACCAAACACAAAATGGCTCTTACACCTCAGGGTCGTCACGTTGATTTCGATGAACCGTATGAAATACGAAGTGAAATCTGAATGACTTTATTAAGAGCAGGTAAGTATTATCCGCCAAATGAGTTTAGGAGCGGATAAGTATTATCATCCGCAAAATGTTTGCTTGTTGAGGTGGGTTTTCGGGTATTGCGCAATTGCAAATCTTTGCAGACGTTTCTGTATTCCTTTCATTTTACCATTATGTGACTTTATACCTGTAGGCGATACTCTGTAGTGGTTTTTCCATGTATTCTCAGTACTCTACAGTTTTTATTGCACAAGGCATGACTATGCTGTCAGGTTATCACGCATCGCAAGAGCAGACTGGCAGCCGTCCGTGATGACTCTACAAATCGCTACGTTTGGGATTTCAGTGATGCTCCGCGCAACGTTAAATTGAAAATGAAATCACTGGCCAGGTCTCCATCAAACGCGAATGCGGAATCATCTGCTTCGAGGCAGACACTAGATTCATGAGAAACGGCAGCGTATCATTGAAGATGATGCCCTGCCGTTCCGTGCCTGTCAGCGCTCTCGAACACGGCAACTCCAGACAGTGTTCGATGAGCATATGCAGACGTCTTAACGGGCGACGTCTCCCAATGGTTCATGAAGAAAGTGGATGTTGTAAAGCTGACCATATACATCGTTGGATGGTCAGCTGGTTTCTTACTATCAGTCTATCCTCCCTTGTGGGCTGAGCATTGCGTTCATGTCTATATTCATGGACCAATTGCTGTCAACAAATGATCTGTTTCTATTAGGTCCACAGTGCAAACCTCTCAAAGTCGTTCATTTGCCTATTTGGTGTTCAAAAGCGTCTGCTAGCCATCCTTAGTCGTAACTCATGGAAATTCAACGGCGACAATAAACAAGATTATTCCCAGCGTAACCGCTAACACTACTTAAGTAATGAAATAAATATAAACCACTTATTTAATTGTAAACTAATTTATTTAAGAAGCAGACTAGTTTCGCTGCAACTATGGTACAGCTTTATCGGTGTGATGAGTAAAGTGTTTAACTTCCGGAAATCTCCAAAAGGAGTAGTGACGATGATGGTTTGAAGTTTCTGGTTAAATATTTCTACGGAGTTCTTTCAGACTTGCTCTATTGGTGGAATAGAAGACCGATAGTTTTGGAGGTTGGAAATCTATTGCACGATTTCATGAAGTCCAATTCTAGCGAAAACGAAGCACTATGAATGATATTGCATTTCGGAGTGAAAATCGGTAGTTCATCGACCGATTGTCAGCGTCTTAAAAACTGCTCAATATATATAATAAAATGGTGACTAGTTTCTGCAATTACAGTCGATTGCCCTCGTAAGATCCACGTCTGGTAGTGTGTCACGATCACGGGTGTACCTGTTTTGTCTAAAAGGCGCTCTTTTTCGTGTCGCGGAAGAAATTGATGTAATTGGGCGGTTGCTCCGGTCACGCCATCTGGTGCGGCGGAAGGAAGATTGGTCTTGTGATTAAGGGTATGAATTGAGTTAAACCACGCGGTTTGGAGAGGAGGTGTTAAGGTGAGTTCATTTACCAGATAATTATTTTGGAATGAATGGCGAAATCTTCCAAAGTGTCCATTTCCCAGGGTGATCAAGGCTTCCTTATGATCTTAGTATCAGAGAAAATAAATCCGTGCCAGTGGTCCCAGCAATGTTGTGCGATAGATGATTTATTTAATTTGCTTTTTTTTTACATATTGCTCGTGAATACGAAATTTTAGGCACCTGCGCGTTTGACTAACGTATGGCATTCCGCATTTACAAGTGATTTGGTAGATGTCCCAAGAATTGGTTTGAGGGACCATATCTTTGACCTGGGAAATTATAATTTTGTTGGAAGGTACAAAGGAAGTTGGAATTTTAAAAACGCTTACAAGAACTGTTCATCTAGTAGAAATGAAAAGATTGAATGAAAAATAATACAGTGCAAACGATGAACCACAGATTTTCTTTCAAAAATACGAACAATATTCAGCAGTGTTTTGTTTCCACTGGACTTCATGGAATCCGTAGCTGTCATACAACAAATTTCCAATCTCGTGAACAATCCATCGGCTGTTCCACTATTAGAGCAGGTACGGCAGAATTCCGTGAAGATATTTAACTAGAAACTCTATATAAAACGTCGTCATCATTACAGGTTTCGGGGACTTCCCAAATTAAAACACTCCATTCATCATCACACGGATGAAGCTGCAATATAATTGTAACTAAACAAGGTTGCTACTTAAATAAATTAATTTGAGCTTAAATACGTTGTATACACTTATCAAATTAAATATAGCGCAACGCCTTAAAAAAAATTAACCTGCTCTTAAATAATCCGATGTGACGTGCACAAGCGCTAGCTTCATGGTTATTGGCTTACAAAGATTAATAATTTGCATTAATGGTATAGAGTAATTTGCTTACCATGTTTCATTCGTATCGGACGATTGTTTCATTTTTTTTCAGTTATTGTTATTATTTGTATTGTTTTTTTGTTGTGAATAAATAGCCTACATAACTGAAAATTCGGCTGCACTCATATATTTGGCATTCCTCTGACGGAATCACATCTACAAACAGCAGATTAGAAATAGATTTATATCGTAGCTTTACAACAGCCTACTAATTAATAGAAATGCTGTTTCCATATTCCGCTGCCGAGAGCGCTCTGAAAATATTCCGTGTGAAGGTAAAAACTATTTTCAGAGCGCGGGGGCTCGCGGCAGCGCCATCTGGAAAGAGAATTTCTATTTCTAAATAGATTTAGAATTATATAGGATAGAAAGGATGCTTTTTGCAGTGCGGTACATCATAGGGTTTCCTGAATGGTGAGGCATTGTAATGAGGAGACATATACCGTGGCGCACCCAATTGAACATCGGATGCGAGTCATCAATCGAGTAAGTAACTTCTTTTGTTCGCGTTTGCTTTTGTGGTTTCTCTTTTGTGCACAGAAATAAGCATGGTTAAAATGAGTGCGGATATTAGAAATGGGAAAACCCTGGTTCAGTGTCAGATTTGCTTCATGCGGTCGGAAGACGCCACTGAGAACGCAGAGAATGGTTTTTGTTGCACTAAATGTGCAAAATTCTCTGAATTGCAGGAAGAGATCAGTAGGTTGCGAGAGGAACTAACCAGTTCCCTACAGGTATTGATTTGGTAAAAGGAGAACCGAACCAGGTTGGTGAGGTGTAGAGCAAGATGAGAGGTGAGAGTGGGAAACGGGAGCTGGTTGCGAAAAATAAGGAAAACTGTGTTTCAGTCCTCCATTCAATGTTTAGCAAGCTTGGAAACAGTCTGCGCAGAATTGACAACGTTTTTGTCCGAGCCTGCGTACCGGGGGCTAAAGTTAGTGATGTGGTGAGTGTTCTGAATAGGTCGGTTGTAGGTTTGGCGTAAAAAAAAAAATTCCTTTGTAAGTTTAAAACAATTACATTCTGTTGAAGCTGAGTGTATGACGGTTTCAGTATCGAAAGGTGTGGCGCACATGATTAGCGCACGAGCAGTGTAGATGCTCGGGTCACTGGTTCGAGTCTGAGTCACCGTTCATATTTTCTGCTTCAGAGAATTCTGTCGGACGAATTGATGACATCCAAGAGCAAACAGCTAGTTTTCCGAAGGCGTATTCGTCATTTAGCAGCATGTTAGGCCAAAAAACAACAGTTAATACCTTCCATCGTCAATGCGTTTTTAGTCCTATCACTATGTTTATTAATGTGAAAATTATCTTTAATGCTCCGTAACGAATTTCTCTCCTGAAAAGAAGTCGGGCTCTTAATCAAACTACAGTATATCTCCATTTGGCTAATGATACATTTGCCTGGTTTAATTCTTATCTTTCAGACAGAATGCAGCATGTAACTTATATCAATACGCACTCTCGTAGCTATGCCGTTACTTTAGGTGTTCCGCAAGGTCCGTGATTCAAAACGTTTGGGAACCACTGGTCTAGAGCAGTCTTGTTTCTTAACGTTTTGTTTATGAGCATTGGCGGTGAATGGTGGAGGGTCGGGGTTTGATGATTTATGTACCAAGCGATAGCTTTGAATACCTCCAACAGCGAGCAAGAAAGGAGGGAATAGCTGTTCATTGGTCGAGGACCAACTAAACGCTTATTGAGTCCCATCTCGCTAACCCTCGGTCTGGAGGGGGAGGGGGGAGTTTACCCTCCAGCAATGGAAACCAAATGTTATTCATCCTGCAGATTTCCTTTTTTCCACTGAAAGTTTCTAGTGCTTGTAGATTTCTGTGGCTTTTCTATGCAGCCTGGTACGGTAATGCTATTGGACGGTTGGGTGCATAAACCATAAACGCGACCCTCCACCATCCTCGGACGATGCTCATCCCAGCTTCATGCGAAACGTTAGGAAATAAGATGTGCTTCTGCACCATGGGCCTCAAGTCATGGAAGCCTCAACGCGCTCTAAATTGATCTCTAAACTTCGAAAAGGGCTCCAGAAGACCACCAAGTGATGCAATAAAAATATTGTGACAATTTTTTCCCTATTCTGTTTTTAAATTCCAAATTTGTTTATGGAAAGAAAAGTCTTTCCTCAATTCAGCGGAGATCCTTCGTCTTTATTTCTTTCTTTCTACGCACTAAAAGAAAAACCCAGAAGTCGATTCTCTCTACACGAGCTGAAATTAATATTTCATTTAAAATGTGACACGGAGCTGGAGTAACAAACGACAAAATCGATAGCTGTTGCTTTCATTGTTTGCACGGGGAGATCTTCCCCTCCCTTCTCCCTTCTTTTCCACTTTCTTTCCTCCCTCTTTCTTGCTTCTCTTTTTCTATGTTTCTTCAGAATGCAAGAATAACTCTTTCACGTTTTCTTTTATTCGTTTTCTGAAAGCGTTAATTAATGTTTGATTATCGACAATTAAACTTCGAGGAGCTTTGTAATTTTCCTTTATTTCTCGCAGCTTTTTTTTTTTTTCTTTTTGTTCTTCAACAGCGGCTGTTTGAGAAGATTATTACTGGATTTGACAATTGTGCATAAAAAGAAAAAACTTGACACCATTTGACGCTTTTAACTAAAAGCCAAAATTTTCATGCAAAAAAGTTCAATATTGTTTAATAGCAATTGACATAGGAGATAGTGAATAAAATATTGTTTAATTGTGCGTGTGATTGTGACTTACCAAAAATTACAGAGGTTGTCCATGCTGAAGTCATCAGCTATTTGTGAATTTATTGTATAACAATGCCTTGCACAAATACTTTTTCGGTTGTTTTTAAAGAGTTTAAAGACCAAGTTGTTTTTAAAGAGCGTATAAGAACAAGAAGAAACTCTCATAGGGCCTTGTGAAAACACGGATTATAACAACTCCTATAGTGTGTCGATTGTAGTAGCATCTGCGACTCCACCAGACCACGGTCGGGCTATAATCGGAAGAAGTGTTTCACTTCTTTTTGCTTTTGACCTTCACTTGCCCCTTGTTTATAGATATCGCGTTTTCGATGTCTATAAACTCTACTTAGCAGCGTTTTCTGGTTATTTTCATGGGTAGCTCGAGAAAATGCTGAAATTCCAACATGGTGGTTTAAAGACGTGCTTTGCCCTTTTTAGTAGCATGGCTTCTTGAAATGACTTGTGGTACCTGTTTGATTCGAAGAAGCGGAGCCTGATGCGTAGCTTACCTTTCAACTAATGATATTTCAAATAGGACCTACTTAACTCTTCATTCGGAATCAGCGGGGCTGCAATCGCCTTGCAACACGAAAATCGCTGAGTTTTGTCTCTTAATGGATGGTTGATCATTTTGTAACACTCGTCTGATCAGCTCCGGCTAGCGAGCAATGGTGATCAGATGTTACCTCTAATTTTGAATTGTTATTGGGAACGTTTGCTTGTCCCTCAAATTCTAACTCTGTCATTTTTATGGACTTTGTTGTCATGTGTCGTTTCACAGACATACTGTTTTAAACCTTTGAGAAAAAGGAATTTCTTCAGATACCATTCTCATTTCTCATTCTCCCCTTTGTTATCTAATTGGTTTGTGACCCAACACTTTTAAATAAATGTTTCAATACAATTTCTAAATTCTAACTGAAAAATAAATGTTTAGCGACTTCCTGTAATGAAATTCAGAATCAAAAATAAAAACTAATTTCTTTTATTTGATATAGTGCTCGTACTTAAATGTACAACTTGTAGTGCTAATTGGCACTTTAGATTAAATTCCAAAACAATTTTAATGTGACTGCACTATTTGTGCAGTATTTCTATTCACACACTTTAACAAATCAACTGTTAAATTTGCCTTTTTAGGCTTTTACCAAATTTATAATAATGTCATGCAATAGAGACAACTTTTGGCTTATTACCTACGGCGACCTTCTTTAAGTTGAAGTTTATTTAACTGATGAAGGCTCGACGTAGGAATTTTTACACTGTGAACACCTTCACTATAAACACAATATATATATATTCACTTGGGCTCTAATGAGATCTTAAGACAAAAAGGAATTATTCAGCTATTATGCCAAATAGCTTATTAAATTTATTTATTTAAGTCGTCAAGCTAATTTCGACTGTGATGAAAATTGTATTGTATTGTGATGAAAATTGCGTGGAGCAGATTTCTTCTTGCGTCCACTTATGAAATGGGCGGTGGATTCTTTTAATCCCCGCACGAGCACTGTGTTGTTTATCGGTGCTGCGGACGGCAGCTTCTCGTGGACTGGCACGTTTGTCTTCGGCGAAGACTGACTCGTGACGTACCGTCCCCTAGCTTTTTTATTCCCTTGACCTGCGGCGGCGCTGGCAACATGTTAATTTATTGCGCACGCGGTTAAACGGCTAGAGAGGAAGAGGGTGTTAATATATTAGTCGTTACAATTTACATATGTTTTTCATGAAAATATATGATTGCGATGTCACTTCTGCTATTAAGAGTTTATAGTCATCAAAAACTGTCGTTCCTGTTGGAATGCCCGCCTATATCATCGAAGCATGTTCCGATTTCCTTGTACCTCCTCTTCTTGGGATTTCTAATCTTTCACTCCAACATGGGACATTTCCTACTGTTTGGAAACGTGAAAGTGTTCGTCCTGTTCACAAAACCGGTCACAAATATCTGATCGAAAATTATAGACATATATATATACACACACACACACTTTCTCCGTTTTCACAAATCTTTGAGTCTACAAGAAACTTTATCAGCATTTCGAATCTGCAATTTGCCCTAATCAGCATGGTTTCATGCAGAAGCGTTCTACTGTCACGGATCGTGTCACATTCAGTGATGAAATTGGTATCCGCTCTTGATAGCGACTAGCAAATTGATGTAGTCTATACTGGCTTTTCTAACGCGTTTGATCAAATGAATCATAATCTTCTCTTTATCAAAGTACAGTATATCTTCATTTGGCTGATAATACATTTGCCTGGTTTAATTATTATCTTTCAGACAGAATGCAGTATGTAACTTATATCAATACGCACTCTCGTAGCTATGCCGTTACTTTAGGTGTTCCTCAAGGTCCCACTCTTGGACCTCTTTTGTTCTTGATCTTTGTGAATGATCTTCCATTCATTTTTCGTTCTATTTCGTGCTTGATGTGTGCTGATGACCTCAGACTATTTAAACGTATTGTTACCTATGATGACACAGCATGTCCATTCAAGAAGATATTGATGCTCTTAATATATCCAAGTGTAGTGTAATTACATCTACTAACAAATGCTTTCCGATTACTACTGAGTACACTGTGAATGGTGGATCTTTGAAGAGAGTTTCACAAATTCGTTACACTTAGGAATGTTATTTGGCTTCCAATTCACCTTCATCTCTCATGTTGATCATGTCGTGAATTGTGCTTCTCGAAATTTAGGATACATAATCAGAATTTGTAAAAATTCCAGAATGTATGAATTCTACCTTATTGTTGCTTTTCAATACTTTCGTGCGCTGCAAACTTGAGTATGCTTCCTTAGTTTGGCACCCCATTTTTTTTTCGAAATATTCTATTGATATTGAGAAGGTCTAAAACAAATCCCTTACGTACTTGTTTTTATAGGTACTCCAGAATTTATCTTTACGACGTCAGTGTAACTTATCTGCGACTGTTTTTTGAGGTTGTCGCTCTGCATCAAAGGCGCATACTAACGCATTTACTTTTTTAATATAAACTGCTGCGTGGAAAATTTAAATGTCTCTGACATTCTTGAAGGCATACGTTTCACTGTACCGAGACTTGGTTCCAGGTTGATATTCTCTATTCTGATTTCACGAACGAATGCTTCTCGTTCTCCTTTATTCCGTTGTGAATTTTATAATTCCCTTGTACCTCTCGCTCGAACATCTTTGTTCTTAGTCTTAATGAATTCAAAGAGCAGTCTATTTCTAGCACCATATAATGTCTGAATTTTTGAATATATCGTGTATATATTTCATGTATATATTTTTGTAATTTTGTGTATGCATCTCTGTAATTGAATCTCTCATCTATTGGGATGCTGTGCAAATAAATAAATACATCATATTGTACTGATTGTTGCCATCAACTGTTGCACAGTTTGTCTTCTATTAATGCTATGTTCTGTTCATGGCGAGACCACTTCTTGCACATGCACTGGATATCTGTTCGATTTCTGCACACGACATGTAGGTAGACCATATATGGATGGCGGTAAGAAGTACAGAGTGCTGTGTTACAGAAATTTTGTGCTCCTTGTGCGAGCACGAATAGATTATCCGCGTTTAAATTCGGTCGAATTTCGTTCTATATGCCTTTACAATGCTGTTCAGACTATCTGTTTGCCTGTTGAATACCTATTTGTAAATACATTCGCCTGTTGGTACTTCTGAGGCTGTAGATAATCCATTTGTTTAATCGCCGATCCTATGAGATTTTATCAATTAAGTATAAAAATCTCAAAACACTTTTCGATTCGCTGAGGGTAAGATAACTTCGAGTCAGTAACGTAACTAAACGATCCAGGTCAACTTTGCAGACTGATCCCTGTCGTTCATGTCTGCACCCATCTCACCCCCTTCCCGCGCCGTGAGTTCCTGGTGGTCTTAGTTTCACGTTGACTCGAACCGCTAATTTGAAAGGTCTCGCTACGTATTGGATCTGTTTCGTAGTTTCATTTATTTGGCCAATGATACATTTTCACTTATTTATGTTCACAGGGTTTCTTCCTGTTTCGTTAGAATTGACAACTTCTCCCTCGAAAAACTTTCCCATAAAATATCCCATGGACTTTTTTCTTTTTATTCCCTTTAGTGAAACGTAGATGGCGCTGTTGCATAATGTAAGAACCCGTGATCCAAGGTGGGGGGAGTTTAATATTTGGAGAAATGGTTTTCCGATTTCTCTGTTGGGCGTTTTATTCGAGTTTGGACTTTTTCTGGCTCTTATCATAACAGAGAGCTGTAGCCTTCTCCCCCTCTACTATCTCAGAAATCTTTCAACATTCTTATGATTTTCCTTTCGTTATTTTATTCCGTTTTAGGTCGAACGAATTCCTAGAGGCTCAGGGCCATCGTCTGCTTTGTGGCCTGTTCCTCGACTAAAAAGTGTTTATAAAATAAATTTGAATAAAAGCACGTTGAAGACGAGAGGGTGGGGGGCTTCACAGCTTTCCATACTACGCTTTCACGTTGCCCATGAAACAATTTTTGCGAATAGCGAGCACTCTGCTAATACATATTTCAGTGTATCATTTTCATATATACTTCGCGTGGTGCGCTCCATTCTGGGATTTTCCCTCGAGGATAGGGTGGGATTATTGATGCAAAAAGTTTCCAGAAGCACCAGGAACAAGTGCGCCGTGTTTTTGGAATACGAATTTTCGCCGGTAATGCCGAATTTCTGAGAAAACCTTTTTTTTTTTGTCCATGCAGAACTCCATGTTTATCTGGAGAAGCGAGCGTCTGGCAACTTGAACTCGTGTGACATTTGCCAACTGTGAGACAAAATTTGGGCGAAATACAGAAGTTTAAAAATGAATTGATATTTTGGGGATTAAATTTTCACTGGTTTTCATAAACACGTGGTACCAGTAAAGGTATACAACCGTTGTAATGTCCACCCACAAATGACTTCTGTATGAGCTACCCAGATTACCACGTCTACGTAGCTTAAATAGTTCCTTCGGAGCTAAACGTTCCGGGTTCGAATCCGACGTCGACAACGTTTCTTTACAAAATGGCGCCCAAACACAGGGACTCACACTAGTGGCCAAGGACCCAACCGTTAGGTCCACCACTCGAGGTCAGGTCGTTAGCTTGACCTCTTTCCAGGGGAGGAGGATGTTACGTCCACCAACAAATTACTTCCGTATAAGCTACCCAGACTGCCCCGTCGGCGTAGCTTAAATCGTAACGCGGTTCCTCCAGGAGCTGAACTATCCGGGATCGAATCCCGGCATCGACAACTTTTCTTTACACCCGTGTTGGATGAAATTTGGTGGAAATTTTTATGACACCACACGGAATAAACGCAGATGAATAGAACAGGTAAACGCATGCGCAATTCGTACCATGTCATGAAACGTAAAAGGTGAAAAGTTCATATGTGCAGATGAAATAGAAAAAGTACCTCGGTATGGCGCGTGGTCTCCACGTACAGCAATACAGGGCTGACATCGATGTTACATGCTGTTAATGTTGTCAACGAGCACCATGGGCAGCAAATCGCATTATTCTTATAAAGCAGTCAAGAGGGCCTGAAGGTGTGTTTCGCGGAGGAGGATAAAGCCGTAGAGCGTCTCGGACAAGTCTGTGAGGGTTCAAGTCGCGCGATGGTGCTGGCTACTCCATATAGGCTGCTCATCGAGGTACTGCTGGACGAGGCGTGCTGGTGCGACCTCTCATTATCCGCCTGTAGATAGGAAATTGCGCCTGCCTAGGGTCGAACAATTAGATCCAGGATGTCTTCTCTGCAGCGTTGAGTATTCAAAGTTTCCTGCGATAGTACATACAGCTTCATACGTCCTCCTAACGATATTCCGCCGCTGACCATGGCACTGTCTTTATCCTTTCACAGATATGAGAGAGATGAAACGAGTACCTGACTATCTCTCTCCAGCTGTACACTCGTCTAGGTTCACTCTGTAGTGGAAATCAAATACAAATACAAATACAAACATCAAAGTCGGCAACAGGCAAAAGCCCACCACGGCCGACCGTCAG
>JJRW01S0035154.1:11062-21346 GCA_001188405.1 Loxosceles reclusa
TAAAAACTTTGCAAAAATTCTATTGCGCAAGTATTTTACTATTTTTTTCTCTTGGTCATAAATTCAGCACATACTACCCAATAACAGAAAAAAAAATTGATGTGTCATGATCTAATAAAAATATCTTGTAGAAAGCAAAAATTTTTTTCTCCTAATGCTATGCCCGTGGTTTCCCAATCGTTTCGAGAAACTGTTGATTGCCATAGAGATTCCCAAATCCCGCTTTCAGACAGCACATGAAGCGGAACACTTACGTGTCTTGGCGGACTTCCACTCGTGGAATGCTTCCAAAACCTTTGAGATCGCACTCCAAAGTTTGTGGCTTTGCTTCCAAAATCGATTTGAAGCTGGAGTACTTGCCCTATCGTAATTCGAGTAGAGAGTTCCGGATTGATAGACACTGCGCTTTAATAAGCTGTTATTCCATTAAATGGTGGGTTGTTACCAGCGATGAAATATGATTCCCATTATAGGAGGTCAGAAAGTACGTCGATAACACAGAACACTTGCAGTAGCAGCTGCGTGAATTGGAAGCAGCCTGGGGTTTTAGATTAAGCGATGAAAGAAATTGATATTTGGAGTTTACGGGAATTAGTTCCGTCTTCGCACACTGGACACTTATGCAATCACAACGAAATGTCTGGCAAAATAAATGTATCACAGATTTGCATTTAGTTTAAATGTTTAAGCAAATTTGTATCATAGTGCGATGTCGTAATAAACCACACGCTTTTTGTAAGACAGTAACTTGTCCGAATTCTTAAAGCATTTTGAAGACAACGAGCATCTGAATACTTATTTTAAGCATAAAAACTGTACTGTATGAATCACACTAGAGCAGTCAGCTTTTTACTTTCGTGGCAGTTACCAAGAGCCGACCAGCGACAAGCTACATTGGAAAAGAAAAATTTCCAAGCTGAGCCGAGGTTTGCTCCGCTGAAGTGATATATCAAGCTAGTACCACTCCTATCTCTCCCATCTCCAACACCAATCCTACCCATATCACCAGTAACCATGGCCAACCTAGACTAGGTGGCTATAAGAAGGGTTGGTTATGGTTAGTGATGTTAGAGGTGGAAGAGATAGACGTCGTAGACGGGATGAGGGGGGTGGGTGGGTGGTGGGTTCTGATGGTTGGGGAGTGTGTCTTAAGAGGCGAGTGAGTAGGTCTACGTGGCTATAGGAGGGGTTGGCCATGGTCAGTGTTGGTGTTGGCAGTACCAAATTGGCAAGGAACAATTTACGGGTTCGGCCATGTTCCGTCTCAGTTCTCGTGACGAGTAAACAAAAAGTAGCGAGACTTGTTTGGTTGAGCCAAGCTTGTGTAGACTTGAAATATTCGGTATGAGACTGGACCCGCAACTCAGATTCAGCCGAAGGAACAAGACAGCTAATATTTGGAGATTTGAGCCCTGGATGTTTAATATTCTTCTCTTGGTAAATTCGAACGAGGCTGCTTCTAGAGTCTGTCAGCTTCAGGCTTGCTCGATGATTTGTGTTTGGGGTTGACGTCCTTCGGTGGGGGAAAACTAAGCCTGCTTAGTTTAATCTGGTGCATGTCATATGGATGACTATATCAGAAGCTTCTATTTAAATGAAGCAGAGTGACTTCACACTAGCTGATTGCGTTGAGGAGGAGTATCATTTCTCTAATTTGGTACCTTGTAAAGAATCTTGTCCATTTATCGCGGCTGGGTTCTGGAAAACTTAATTTCGAAGTCCTTTTTTTTGGGGAGGGGGGGCAAACATTGCAACCTTAGGTAGAAAATTGTCATGTGCGACCAAATTTGGCTTTTCTACGAGGTCGCTGTAATGTTTGAATGAAATGGGTACGGCGTTTGCTTGAATCGAATTGATTGTGTGAGTCACACCTACCTTGTAACGTAGGAAATCTGGCTTGCTTTAATGTCAGCCACTACAAGAAGTTGTTTGAGCAAGTGTTGCATGGGTATGGCACCTCAGATTTCCTTCGTAGTTTACCAGACTTAATCTCACTTTTGGCGCGAAGTAAAGAATCTCGACAGTCTGCTCAACAAAATCGGACATAAATGGATGAAATAGTCTGCCAGAACATTCACTTGCCAATAAGAATTGAGAAACCTAGGTACAGAAAACATGATTTAAAGCCGCCGAACTGAAGACATCCTGATACATCACTCACCCTACACCATTTTGTAACAGCTCAACGCGTTCAACAGCTTTTGACATAACCGAAGCCTTCTAAACCCGAACATTCTAAGCTGTTACTTTTTAAGCGACTATCGCTTAAAACTTAAAAACCAGCTACCAGCAGTGTACGGATTACCCGATCATCATGTACAAACAAGTGGTCATTCTTCAAAGTATGCCTTAGATTGGTTTGTATTATGTGCGCTTGTTGCCGAAGTAAATATACCTTTTCTGGTTTCATTTTCTCTCCGTCTTTTGAAAATTCGCTGTGCGCTCTTGCAACTGCCAGGGAAAAATCCAGTTCGATGAAACTTTTGGACATCGAATGACGTCTCCCTTCTTATCTCTCAGTAAGCAATTGCTTCAAAAAACACGTTTAACCCAATGCAATGCATGCCTGAAGATGATAGCTTGCGGAAAGCATTTTGAAACTATTTATATCGTTATAAACATGAGATAGGCATGTGCCAAATGAAAGGAAGTGATATGGGTATCGAAGACAGCCTGTTTTTACTAACAGCCTGTTTTACTAGTGTGTAGTGACTTCAGAGAGAGCGAGAGAGGATACTTTAAATAATGTTTATTGACACTGTTAAATCGGTTGAGAGCCTGTATTTTAGAACAGATGTGGGTATTACTTTGAAGTACCACTATATCAGGAATAGACTCCGACATGAAAATATCACAACGGATTATCAACTGTTCTGCGAAGGATTCTGCTGTGGTATATAAACGATTAGAGGGCAGTTGTCTGCCCAAATTATTGTCTCTCGACTCATTGGCCATTCTGTATCTGAAATCGTGAACCCACACGGATTTATGCCAAGAATATGGCGTGAATACGGAATTTGTGGAAAAGTTTGAATAGTGGAGAAAACTGCAAGGAACAAGCAACTCTGAATGAGCAAAGACAGCGAGCACTTAACCGTTTCTAGCGGAACCAGTAAAACCAGACATTGGTGCAGATCACCAGCACGGCAAATGAAGTTCCAGTCAAACAATAAGTACTTGGATCGTGCAATACTCACTTCACTCGTACCACTAAGATGGAAGGCCGTAAATATGGAGCCAGTCTTATGAAACCATGAATCCAGCATATATATGAAGTGGGAGAACCCTAATGACTTAGGTGTGTGTTCACATAGTACTGTATGGGACCGTTAATGCATGCACCAACCGCCCTCTGTGAATTCATAAGTCGACCTTCTGGCCAATCACTTGTATCTATTTATGTTGTTCCGCACTCTCCATAGTCATGATGTGTACCAGAGGGACAACTGCTTTCCACACAGGTCCCAGTTGACTACAGCCTCGTAGGAGAAGCATTCCGGAGATTTTTCTTTTATGTCTTGGTCACTAGTTAGCCTGGGAATAAATCTGACTTTCTGACTTTTCTGTGGTAGTACACCATATTTGTGGTACCAAGTGGAGAAAGGTGTGAAGGCACGTCGTTAACCGTCTGCGGCTTAATGATAGTATGGACAGCTGTGTCTAGACAGTCGTACCACCAGAACATTTCCAACAGCTCGTTTCATCGCTGCCGCGGAGTATGGCGGCCATTCTCAAGGGCAAAGGAAGCCCAACATATTACTAGGTGTGTATCCCTAATTCAGTGACACTTCAGCATATTTTGGTTAAAGTAGGGCAAAAGTATAGGGTGTGTGTATCATTTATATCCACTAACTTGCTGAAGACTTCAGAAACAAACTCTTATAGAAACAGTGCAAAACCAACCAAATCAAAGGCAATAGAATGGAATAGATTTTTTACTTCAAACGTAAATGTCAGTTTGTTCTAATGAATTTCACCCAATTCCCATACAAACATAATTTCTAACAGGGGAGCGCAGCGCGAAAACTCGGAATTAACATTATTTCTTGCTTTCACTGAACCAAAATGCAGATTAGGTTAAGCGTCACAAGCCTACGTGACGAGAATCAAAGCAGAAAAGAACGAGCAAAACGAAAGGTAAGGCCCTTTTTTTGGTCAACTCTCAGTGGTTGATTTATTTTATACACCGAGTTCTACATTACGGCGGATACTTTTTATCCGTACGTAAAAGATTTCTATCAGGCTAAAACGCCTTTACAAAATTTCCTAAGTCGTCAGAAAAAGTTCAAACCTTGAGCAGACGTCTTCTACCTTCTCTCGTCTTCACAAAAGGAAGCAGAGAGAAAAATTTAAGAATACACCCAAATTTGTGTATTTAATAAAAAAATTAGCTACACTTGACTGAAGTCAAAAATATCAGTTAAGTAGAATTTTTGAATATTTCAGTTAAGTAGAAAATCAGTTAAGTAGAAATTTTGAATACACACACATCATCTCAACAGATACGAATCCAGTTACAGAGATGAGAGATTATAATACACGTAGTGGCATGTGCAAATAACTAAGCATTCATTAAGAGCTTTAAACATTCAGATTCAAATGATGCTAGAGACAGGAAGAAAATATCTGGAGATACTGCAAAATTTACAACAACGATACGTCGGAGAACGACTGATGGCATTCTTACGATTTCGAGGGAGCGATAAGAGACCATGAGTCCTCGAGTGCACTCTGGGGACTCACATGGAGACATGATCAAGGAAATTTGGAATATTCAATCGATTATGCAGCAGTTTATGCAGATACAGCAATTATGAAGTACACGTCTGCATTTGAGTGATAAAAAAGAGAACTAAGAACGGAGGTCAGACACGCTAACATCTGAGAGATACACACCAGAATGTCTAAAAAACAAGTATCTCAAAAACCTGTTCTAACTTTTCTGTGAGACTATCATATTTCTTATAATGAGGATGCCAAATGACAGAACCGTATTCCAGCTTAGAACGTGCAAAAGCAAAGTATAATATTTTAATTTCGAAATGTTTGTCAGTAAGTGACCATTCCGAATAATAAAACCGAGCATCCTGTATGCACAAATAAAGATGTGATTATACATGATTATTGAACAAAAACCATGTGTAAAATATAACTCCTAAATCGCGGATTTCAGTGACCCTGTGAAGAATTTCTCCAGAAATCGTATAATTAGTTACCAAGGTAGTAAACCTTCTACTGAAAGATATAACACTGCATTTCGTAACGGTAAAGGGAAGATGGTTCATGTTACACCAGTCATGAAGTATATCAAGGTCCATCTAGAGGACAGAGGAATCATCAGGTGAGGTGACACATCTGAAAAGCTTCAAGTCATCAGCATACAATAAGCAAGAAGAGTCCTTGAAAAGCGAAGCCAGTTCATTTATGTACAGTAGAAATAGAAGGGGTCCCAGATTTGAACCCTGAAGTACACCCGAAGTGCTGATATATGGTCGTGAAGCACATTTCTGAAAGTATAGAGACTGAGATCTACATTGCAGATAAGGTGTGAAACAGGCAAGTATGTTGTTAGATATATTAAAGAGACTCAGCTTTCGTAGAAGACAACCATGGTGAACGCGGTTATAAGCCTTAGAGAAGTCAGCGTATACTACATCAACTTGCTGATTCTGTTCAAGAACAGTAGAAATTTCCTCGGTGAAGGCAGAGAGATTCGTCACAGTAGAACGCTTCTGAACGAAGCCATGCTGGAGAGGAGACAATACTGTGCAACATGCAAGTAGATTTTCTCATAAACAATAGATTCAAAGACCTTTGCAAATGTGAACAGAAATAGGCCGATAGTTTTCATCATCCGATCTGTCACCTGGTTTGTACGTAGGCACCACACGCGCGTTTATCCACACCTGTGGGGAGATGCAGGACTTCAGAGAGAGGTTGAAGATGAATAGAAGAGGAGAAACGAGTAACTCAGCGCAGGCCTTTACAAAATAACCCCGAACATTATCAGGACCAAGAGACTTAGTGTTTTTAGCTTGCCTATAGCCTTAAGAATGTCAGACTCTTCAATCGAGATGTGGAGAACATTAAGCTGATTATAAAGTCCTCATTGATCGTCAGTGGCTCAAGCGTGATTGGAGAGTCAGAAGGGGGAAAGACAGACATGAAGTACTCCGCAAAGTGATCAACTGAAATCGCCTGAGCTGGCAGGAGGCTTCCATTTCTTTTCAGGGTATGACCAATAGCAGCCTGAGTCTTACGTTTAACCTTGACAAATTGCCAGAAAGGAGATGAGTTGTTCTCCATGGAATTTTCCAAGCATTCATAGAACGACTTCATTGCTGCATGCATATTCGCTTTGACCTCCTTACGAATTGCACTAAAGTACAAGTAGTCCTCTTTAGAACGAGATTTGTGCCATCGTCGCCAAGCAACGGACTTCCTCTTCAGATTAGTAATGATTTGACCAGTAAACCACAGTGAATAAGTACGAGATGAGATATTTTTAGACCTGGGGATAGTGATGTCAAATATTTCGTAAAGTTTCAAGTAGAAGAGCCTAGCAGTTTCATTAGGATCAGTGGAGGTTTCCAGTGGTGACCATTGCAAATCGCCAAGGATGGCATAAAGTAATTCATAATTACTTCTTTTGAAACAGTAAGAAGGTTCTCCCAAACACGAACGGGGCCGTTTAAGGGGTTGCACTTTGGAATTATTATCCAGAGTGATAAGTAACGCCGGATGTTGTGAGTCAACATTGAACAACGGATCAGACCAGCAAGATACATCACCACCCGAGCGAGGTATATTGGTAAGGATCAAGTCAAGATATTTGCCATTAACATTAGGTACAACATTGCATTGCTGTAAGTTCCAAATTTGCAAAAACCGTAGTAATTCTTGCTAAGGCTTGTTAGTAATGCTAGTGTCTATCTCGAGGCTACAGGGCATAGTGATAAAGGGAATGTTTAAATCACCAACAATAAAGAGTATCCATCAACTGGAAGCTGAATAGTATCAAAAACACTAAAGAACGCTCTGTAGATGTCGGAATTAGAACCAGGTGGAATATACACAGTGCAAATGGTGATCTAGTTGCGCAATACAGGGATTTCAACGACAACACACTCTGTGTGTGGAGACGGAAAAGTCACTTTCGTTGACAGAAACGATGATTTGACGGCAACAAGAACACCAGCAATAGAGAATTTGATACACAGCCTAAGATCACGATCATGCCGCTATACATCGAATTCATCGTGAAAGGGTTGAGAGTCAATAATATCACTCTGAAGGCACATTTCGCATAGGCAAATTACATCATATTCATCCCAACAAACAGCAAGGTAGAAGTCCCTAACTTTTGTTCGCAACCCTCGAACATTTTGATAATAAATTTTTAATGACTCTGAATATGAATGTAAGCGTGAGGATAATAGTCAGTACGATTTTGCATTGCTATTGCAGACTAATAGGCGCATTATTTGGAGAAACAACAGAATTGTCCGAAAATACGCAATTAACATTATTGTTTTCTACCACTGAACCAAAATGCAGGTGAAACTTCACAAGCTTACGTGACGAGAATCAAAGCATAAAAGAACGAGCAAAGCGAAATGCAAGGCCTTTTTTGGTTAACCCTCAGTGGTTATCAACATTTGGACCACGATTTATTTACGTCGGTTCTTCACACCGAGTTCTACATTACGGAGGATACTTTTTGTTCGTATGTAAAAGATTGCTATCAGGCTAAAACGCCTTTACAAAATTTCCTAAGTCGTCAGAAAAAGTTCAAACTTTAAAAAGACGTTTTCTAACTTCTTACGTCTTCACAAAAGGAAGAGGAGAGAATAAAGTTAAGAATGCATCCAAATTTGTGTATTTAATAAAAAAATTAGCTACACTTGACTGACGTCATAAAATTGGATCAGTTAAGTAGAAGTTTTGAATATTAAATGCCTAAGTATTTTAAAAGGCTTATTAGTGCATAATTAGTGCAAATTTATTTGCTACTGAATTGCATATATTATTATACTATTTGAATTATTATTTAGTTGCGAATTTTGCACAAAAGTTATTATTGTACTTGCTCGTTTACATGAAAAAAATATTAAGTTGTTTAAACTTAAATTGGTTCATGTTAATTTCACTTAGCTTGTTGCTAAAGCGTAGTTAAGCATATTTTGGAAAGTGTATATATTGTTGGGTTGTAAATTTACGGGAACATTTTTCAAAGGTACATTATTAACTTTAGAATCATTGCTGAATTGAATTGTCTGCTGAACTGCTGTAGTTGTTCTACCAAGTCACGTAGAGCAGCAGACGTTTTATTTTTGGACTCCGAAGCTTTTGATATAATGTCTTAGTCTCGTGCTCACAGAGTTAGCCGGGTCAGACAAGAAAAGCATTATAAACTGATGCGTAATTATCAACCATCTGACGAGTAACCGGGACACCTGTGAGTGCAATGACCATTGATAGGCGATTCAGCGAACGGGGGCTGAGGTCACGGAAGCCATTGCACCGACTGTCCCTCACCGTTGCACACCACCAGGTGCGTTTGCAGTGGTGCTAGGCGCATTCGACCTGGAATCTCACGAACTGGAGCAGAATTGCTTTCAGCGATGGGTCCCACTTCGAATTGAGCCCGATAACCAGCGAAGACATATCTCGACACGTCCAGGACAGCGGTGGGATACTCAGCTGACTGTCGTCCGCCACATATCCCGACAACCAGGAGTTATGGCGTGTCATTTCATTTGATAACCGGACTCCTCTAGTTGTCATCCGTGATACCCTCAGAGCACAGCGATACATGGACAAGCTTCTACACCCCGTTGTGTTACCCTTCCTTTCACGGATCCCTGGACTTACATTCGGACAGGATAATTAATATCCGGCTGTGCATGGCACAGGGAACAGGATAATACCCGGCCACACCTTCCTACAGATTATCTTCGGGCTTTCCTGACCAGCTCGATGTCCAAATCTCTCCCCAGGTTTGCACGTTTGAGCTCTGATGAACAGAAGTGTATGACCGTCCCTGGATCCCGCCAGTCTAAGTCACTAGTGGGAACGTGTATGGCAAGCAATACCGCAGGAGCACGTGCGCCAACTCTACTAGTCAATGCGCAGCAGGATAGCAGCTTGTTTCAAGGACAGGGGTGGGCTAACGCATGACTGATTAGTTTTGCTCTTGTAACTGTATTTCCTGAATAAAACATTAAATTCATATAATATTGTTATCGTTTCGTTTTCGATACACGTACACCACATCTACTGATTTTCGTCCCATTAGGATAAATACTTTTTGGTGCGTCGATTTTGAAGTTATAAAGCGTATATAGAAAGGTGAGCTGTATTGAAGCGATTGAGGAGAACAAGACTTTGAAATGTAGAAAACAAAAGTTTTATACAGACTGGTAGATAATATTTTCTCTAACGACAAAAAGTGCTATTATTAGAAAAACAAAGATGAAATGTTGAATGTAAATGGTGGAAAACTTTATTCCAATTTTTACAGAGAGGAAATGCAAGTTTCAGTAGAAGAATCTACACATACTGTTGTATTGCCATCAGTTTACTTAAATAATAACTTGTTTTCATACCATTATAAGTGCGTAAAAGGAGGAAAAAAACTGCAGGTAGTTATGGGATAACAGACTGATATACTGAATGAAGCTTTAGAAAGACCTGAAATTCAACGGACAAAATTATTTACAAAAGTGTCTGAATTAAAGAGATGTGCCAGATGATCGGGAACGTATAATTGTGATGCTCTTACTTAAAGAAGTGACAAATAGGACATGAAACCCTAGACCCGAATCAGCCTTTTTTCTGCAGTGATGGACATAGTATGAAAACACAGAACAAAAAATATAACCTTTAAAATATAACGTAAAACCAGCTTTGGGATTTAAACCGCTTGCAGTATCCTTGGGATGGATAAGTAAAGGTCCTGTATAGTTTACAGGGGGATCTTATACCATTATTTCTGCAAAACATTGGCCAGTTCCGGTAATGATGACGGAGCTGGATAACGCGCTAGAACATTTGTCTCAAACATCGGACCACAAAGGCTTAATAATAGAGATCGAGTGATTGTTAGATGTCTGGCAGATGTGAAACTTCATCTTGGTGCTCATAAAACCACTCCCTAGCGATGTGAGCTCTGTGGGTGGAGCTTGATATACTGTCGAGGTTGTATTTTCACTACTAAACCACCATTCAGAAGCTATCCTGAAAAGACAAAACTTCAAAAGTTCAATTAGTAACGTCACAAAT
>JJRW01S0035174.1:7737-18388 GCA_001188405.1 Loxosceles reclusa
TTGTGGACCCTGATTGCGATGGGGGCTAATGGGAATTGGTAGTGACAGCTGACCGCGAGATGCCAAATTCTGGATGTCGCCTGATTTGGAGTCCGTAGTTGCTTTTCTTTGGTATGCTTCCTATAGTTTAGGCATCTATCGAAGAATCAAAAAGGATCCAACTTCCAAGGTCCTGTCAATGCATACACTGAGATTTGGCACGTTCACTCTTACTTGTATCAGTGTTGTGCCAACCTGTCTGATGCTGTATGATGATCGCCTATGCTCAAATAATATGACCTAATAGTCCCGACGTCAATTTTAAGCGGCAGAAGTGCGAGCGATGTATAAGAAATTGATTAACTTGAATCATGAGTCTCTTGGCAAGAGTTCTGTGAAGCCGCGAAAGCAGGCTGTTTTCTCTTAGTGTTTTAAAGGTGGCAGCTGGCAATGCTTTTGAAAGAGCAACGGAGTACTGACTGCAAAACGTGTTTCCGGGCAGCCCTTATGGGGGACGACGATGCTACTCAGGGGATCATTCGTTGGGTCGTGCAACATGTGCTAGACTCCGTCCTTATAAGATGTTTGCGAAAAAGGAGGTCGATTCAATTGTCAGACGGGCCGGCTGGAAAGGGAAAGCCGTACGCAGTACTTGACAGACTAACGATTGGTTGGTTAATTGTAATTTAATGCCACAAGGGTGTTGAAAGACCATACTGTTCCGAACACGCAGTAATCGCGAAACAATAAATGCCTTGGGGAGGTCACTTCACTCCCTGTGCTTACCAAGAAGGTGAACCCTTGAGGGGGTGGGGGGACTTAACGAGTGAATCCAGAAACAAATGGAACGCAACCTGCAGCGTTCATCGTGTCTTCAGGAATGAGTCTTCCGTCGGGGCTCACCATTTCGGTGAGTACGGCGAGCCATTCAGTGTTTCGTATTTACCTTGTGTTTGGCGAAGCATGACCCTTATTAGTGTCTCCACTCGTGCATTGTTCTTTGTGTTCGTCATTTTCCTGAAAGTAGCGCAATTTAACAGTGTCTTGTATTACACTACAGTGCCCAATAGAGAAAACGCAACACCAGGAAGATGTCATCGTATCAGTATGCAAATTTACAACGAATACGCAGCTGCTTATCCGAAATTTAAACTGGTCACGTGATTACAAATTGAGATAAAAATTGAGAAAGTGTCAGATTAGCAACCATTTGTCTTTTCTCCTGGCAACGGAAACCCGTCTCTTGAGCCGTTTTTCTGTCAGAATAAACGTGTAGTTTAATAGATGCCTGGGAGACGGTGTTTTATTGTAGGTCCACGTTAGCGTCGTATCGCCGCTGAAACACACCAAAATGCGTCTACTGTATTGTACATGGGATTTGGAGTAGATGGATTGAAAAAGGGAATGCCAGTCATCGCAGAGACGCAGGTGTATCTAGAATCCAGTCCTCAGGGGCTCACCTTTTGGTGATTGCAGGGAGTGATATGACGGCCCCAAGGTGCCAGAGCCATATAGTGTTCCGTGATCACCTTGTGTTTGGCCCAACACGATCTTTACAGGCTGTTGTACCATTAAATTTTAAATAACCAACCAATCCCCTCCCACAATGTATGTAGAAAATAAGTTGCTCCTGCATTTGTCGGCATAACTCAATTGGGAGAGCTCCCGTATTGGAAGTGAGATCCATAGTTCGAATCTTGTTGTCTACAGGGCGACTTGTTACGGGTGTAACGTATCTTAATAAGTAAGAAAGCAAAGTGCAGATGAATTTGAAAAAGATTGATGCTAGATAAAAGTTAAACGTACATTTGCTTAACAACGTGCATAGGTATTTTTTTATATGAAGTTAGAGACGAATGATTCATCAACAATTTTTCTCCAAAGTGCCGGATTTTCCGCTCCTTTCATTTTCATGGAAAGTCGTCTGTGTGAGATCCCTGCTGTCCGAGAAGCTACAAAACTTGCTCTATGCAAACAAACCATAGCATTTTCTCCACCTGCTGAAAATATATTGGCTTAACGCTTTTCATGTTAGATTCCTATAGATAACCCGTGGTCGCATTACAGGTGTGCCGTGGTCTGCTTACATAATGGAAGCGTGTTCTGTTGAAGCTGGTTAGTCTATCTTTTCATATTTAAAAAGCGACAAGTCATATTTACGTTATTTCTCTTAAAACTTTTATTGCTGTTTCTCATTGGCCCTCATCCGCGACTGGACTGGTTTCTTTGATTGCGGATTCCACTTGGTCACAACGACGCCTGGAACTCATCGCCTCGCGGTCAGCTGTCAAATAAGCCTGCCCTGCCGTAGCAGTACAACTTTGAATTGTGGTGTTGTGGACCCTGATTGCGATGGGGGCTAATGGGAATTGGTAGTGACAGCTGACCGCGAGATGCCAAATTCTGGATGTCGCCTGATTTGGAGTCCGCAGTTGCTTTTCTTTGGTATGCTTCCTATAGTTTAGGCATCTATCGATGAATCAAAAAGGATCCAACTTCCAAGGTCCTGTCAATGCATATACTGAGATTTGGCACGTTCGCTCTTACTTGTATCAGTGTTGTGCCAACCTGTCTGCTGTATGGTGATCGCCTATGCTCAAATAATATGACCTAATAGTCCCGACGTCATAACTCAATTGGGAGAGCTCCCGTATTGGAAGTGAGATCCATAGTTCGAATCCTGTTGTCTACAGGGCGACTTGTTATGGATGTAACGTGTCTTAATAAGTAAGAAAGCAAAGTGCAGATGAATTTGAAAAAGATTGATGCTAGATAAAAGTTAAACGTACATTTGCTTAACAACGTGCATAGGTATTTTTTTATATGAAGTTAGAGACGAATGATTCATCAACAGTTTTTCTCCAAAGTGCCGGATTTTCCGCTCCTTTCATTTTCATGGAAAGTCGTTTGTGTGAGATCCCTGCTGTCCGAGAAGCTACAAAACTTTCTCTATGCAAACAAACCATAGCATTTTCTCCACCTGCTGAAAATATATTGGCTTAACGCTTTTCATGTTAGATTCCTATAGATAACCCGTGGTCGCATTACAGGTGTGCCGTGGTCTGCTTACATAATGGAAGCGTGTATAGTAATTTACTTGCTAATCTTCAAGACATCGATTGTCGAATCAAATGGTATGTGGACATGTTATTTGATTTTCGTGTTTCACAAGGCGAGATTCAGGAAAAACACCTAATTGTCCAAAACTCTGGCATAGATAACCAGCTGGCATTTTCAACCTCCAAGGGTTTTTTTTTTTTTTCCAGTAACAATCCTGGATTCAGTATGTAACTTGGCGGATAACTTCGTTGTATAAATCCGCTCGTTCATCAGATCCACAATGGAGCATAAATTCCTTTCTCCGTAAGATGCAATTTTCTACACTGCTCAAAAAAATTAGTGGATCACCCACATAATTTTAAGAAAATTTACACGGTTGTGTGAAATGGGATAGAATGTATGAATGAGTTCCTAAAAAAAAGTGTAATAGGCTATAATAAGACTGCAAAAGTGAAGCATGGATGCTAATAAAGGGTTTAATTGAAAGCAACAGTAATGACATTTTCAGTCAATGGCGAAATATGGTTCCATGAACGGAAAAAAAAAGTTCCATTCAGTAAGGTATGGTCACCATGAACTGCGAAAATAGCAGTACATCGGGTTTTTGCAGAGTGGATTAGGTTGTCGATGAGTGTCTGAGGATGTCGTTGCCACTATTCGATGAGGGCAGTCTCTAGTTCCTGAAGGGTAAGTGGAGGTGCCGTCCTAATTGCAATGACTCTGGAGGCCCTAGACACGCTGGATTGGATTGAAGTCAGATGAGCATGCGCTTGCTACCCTCCTCCTCAAGAAAAACAGTAATGTGAGCTGCTCTTTGAGGATGCACGTTATTATCCACGAGAAGAAACGAATCATTCACAGCTTCTGCATAGAGGACGACTATAGGTTGCGAAATTTAATCCCTGTACCCCCTGACCGGTTAAGCTGCCATTTCGGTTGAAGTAGACGTCCGTTCACCCTATTATGCTTATGCTCGCTCCTACCAGCAATCCACCTCCATAATATCGTAATGTTTCTTGCACGAATTACTGAGTATTTTGTGTGTCACATTCACGCCAAATATCCGTAGTCTGATTGTCGGACTGTAAGCTGATTCATGACTCGGAGAAGAGAACGTGGCACCACTCCTGGTGTTCTTAGTCATGATGTTCGTTAGTCCAGTTTCTTCGAGCTGCCAGTTGACGTACGGTTAAAGCGACAGTAAAACATAGTTTTTACTCACTGGTGTAGAAATAATCTACATTGGGGAAACACAACGATTCGTACCCACCCGACTTAAAAAGCATGTACGAGCTATTCAACACAGGCACTTCTGATCACTGTTGGCAGAACATGCTGTCATTTCAAACCATGAACCTATTGCTTGATTGGTTAATTAGAATTTAATGGCACGAGGACCTATAAAATCATACCGTGCCAAGCACTAAGTGCTTCAGGAACGCCGCATCACGTACCGTACTCACCAAAATGTGATCCCTTAAAGAGACCATGAACCGAACGTTAACACTACTGATATCATGTATAGCAATGTCTCCAACCGACGCAGCCGGCTCTTCCCCGATTCCTAGGAATCATATAATGCTAGAAACAATACTACAAACCGGTTCAACCACCTTGCCAACAAATAAAACATCTCTCGTCGTACGGTCCTGTCGACAGGTTCTTATAGATATTTTAAATCAATAAGATTTTACAACTCATCTCACGCTGATGTAGTCCTTGAACCTCGGAACCTAACGAGATATATTCCGAGTTCAAAGAAGAAACGTTTAGAAGTTTCCACAGAAGATCCAATAGAACGCCACCAGAAATCTTCATCTTGTAGGTAGTGTCATCAAAAGGACTTTCATCAACAGTTTCTTGCACTCAACATCCTCGGCGTGGTGAAGACAATAGTACAATGTTAAACAATAGTGCTAACTGCTCTTGTGCAGGTATAGATGGATGAGCATGGCTTAACTTAATTCAAACGCTTGATCACAGGAACAACCTTCCTGTGCTCCCAGAGCCGCCGCCCAGTTTCACCGTCTCCCTCCGCGGCGCGAAAGAGGACCGTCAGACCAAAGCAAAAACAACCACGTATCGCAGCACGCTACCAGACGTTGTTCTGACGAAGGCAACCGAACGTAGTTGCCGAAACTAGTCATCATTTGAACTACACATATTGTGCAGTAAAAAACGCTGAATATAACCTACACTATCTAGCCAAAAGTATCCGGACTCGGAGAGTCCTGAGGCATATATTAATATGATGTTGGTCCCGCTTTTGCATCAGTGACAGCCTGCACACCTCTGGGGAGACTTTCTACCAATTTTTGATAGGTGGCCATAGGAATAGACTTCCAGGCATCCATCACAGCGGAAATGAGTGCTGGCAGTGAGGATGCTCGGTTTAGCTGGCGACGTAATCGGCGTTCTATTAGGTGAGGGCGAAAGTTCTACCCGTGTTTAATACCCATAAAGAAATGCAAATAAACGCAAAATGAACATTATCTATGATTCTGCATAATCCCCATTGTTATCTATGACCTCTTACCATCTTTCTGGTAGGAGATGAATCCCACGGCGGTAAAATTCCTGCGGTTTCGATTAAAAAAAGTCTTGGATGGCAGTTTTCCCAGCATCACGGTCATCAAAGATTTTCTGACTGAAGGAATTGTGCAACGCACGAAATAGGTGATAGTCGGTTGGTGCCAAGTCAGGAGAATAGGGAGGGTGGGGTAAAACCTCCCAACCAAAGCCCATCAACTTTTGACAAATGCTGATAGCAGCGTGTCGCCTGGCGTTATCGTGATGAAGGATAACACCGCGACGATGGATGAGACCTGGCCCCTTGGATACCACATTTGAATGCAGCCTGTCTAACTGTAGACAGTAGAAGGCAGCATTGATGGTTTGGTTGAGTGACAGGACTCCCCAGTGAATTATTCCCTGCACATCCCACCACACACTCAATAACACCTTCTTGGGATGAAGTTCAGCTTTCGACGTCGATGCAGGCGGATCAGAAGGGCGACACAGTCCTACGACGCTTTACGTTACGGTACATAACCCACTTCTCATCTCCTGTCACAATTCGTGTCAAGAATGGGTCATTTTTGTACCGGGAGAGCAAGGAAACACAGGTGGCGATTTGGTCATTCCGTTGCTTAGCTGTCAGGTTATGTGGAACCCAACGATCCAACTTTCTCGTAAAACCCAAGTTCACCAGCCGTCTCTCGACCGTTCTCCGGTGTACGTTGAAGGTCTCCGCTAATTCGTGCACGGTTGGGTTCTGGTTGTTACTGATGGCTTTGTCAATATCGTCTACTCCAACGTGTGATGGCCGTCCACTCCTAGCCTGATCTTGGCAGCTTCTGTCTCCTGTCCTAAATTTACGAAACCATCCCCCATAAACTTGACAAACATTGCGACATGCTGCGGCTGCCGTACTCTTTTTATCGAACTCGTATAACAAACAATGTCTCACATGCTCCTTCTCGCTTTCCATGTTACACCCTCTGAGAATTTTTCGGAAATAATTAACTGTGTGAGACACACTGCATTTATATGTTAAGCATCCACACGTTTGATTGGACGACGATTTCGGTCCCTACAACCTCATGTGTGGCGTCGATTCCCTTGCATATCCAAAAACGGGTAGAACTTTTGCTCTCACCTAATACTTTGTCTCAAAGGTGTTCTGTTAGATTGAGATCGGGGATCTGAGAAGACCAGTAGTTTTTGAACACCCATTTCGTCAAACCATGGTTTTCCCCGAAACCATGGGTTTTCCCCGAAATATTGCCGTAGATTTGGGAGAGCAGCATTGTCCAGAATGTCCACATACATCTCAGAGTTCATGTTTCCAACCACAAGCACGACGGGACCCAGGTCAAACCCTGAAAAACACCCCACCCCCCTCCATACCATGATGCCGCCACCACCAAACTTGACTGTCGGCACAATGCAGTCACTTAAGAAGCGCTCACCGGCATCCGCCACACCCAGATGCTGCTATCGGACTGCCACGTATTAAAGCGAGATTCATCACTACAAAGAACATTTTTCCACAGTCCAATGAGAGTGAGTTTTGCACCATTGCAGATGTGTGATGTTCGGCTTGTGAACGGTTGCACGACCATGGGATCCCTGCTTTTGTAACTCTCGACGAACAGTCCTGCTGCTAGCAATAACGCCTGATGAACTTTGGAACTCCTGAGTGATTTCAATCAACGAGGACTTGCGATTTTGTGTAACAACCCTTTTCAGAATTTTACGGCTGCGCTCTCTGATTTTTTTTGGTCTGCCACTTTGATTTTCTGCAGTCCACTGCCACGACGTTTCCACTTCACACTTACATCACTCACAGTGGATTTTGGCTTCTGTAGCATGTCCGAAATTGCATGAACTAATTTCCCAAAAAGCTGGCATCCCACTATAATGCCATGATAAAAGTCACTAAGCTCCTTTGACTTTCATTGTCTCACAAACGCATACATATGACCCGACAAACCACTATCACCGCTTTTATAGCTGTCGGTTATGCATCAAATTACGTCACCGACCAGATCCACTTCTTTCGGTGGGTGTCCAGGTACTGTCGGCCAGACAGTGTATCATCGTCTCCCTCGTGTACATAGTTCAATGGTTTAAGTGTGAATCTTTTACCTCTTACTTGTCACCTTTATTTTTAGACCAGTTAATAAAAACTTTGTGTTTTAGTGTGTACCACGGACATTGGCATGCCAAAACCTTAGTAAAACCATGACTGCTGAGCAACTCGGAAAACACAGAAAAAGGCGTGAGTCGTATTGCGCTGATACCCAATCCCTAATTTGTTGGTTATTTGGGGTTTTATGGCCTACTTAAAAGTCTACACTGTATTACACACAAGGCCTGAACATGATTGAGATCAAGCCAAAGGATAACTAATCTACGGAAAACAAGTGTCAGGATGGTAATGGGTAGTGGGCGGGAGTTAGAACCCCTTCCTTTTGATGAGATCGGTATGTACTCCACGGCCTGTCTACAAGAACAGGCTTTATTAAATTAAGTTTAAATTCTGAGCGTTCCAAAACTGTTGCCAAGTGTGATCCAGGCAGGTTCCCCATTCCAGTGGCGCAGTGGTACCGGTGACGGGCTACTGTGCTGAGGAGCCCGGGTTCGAGTTCCGGCTGGCATAGGTGTATGCGTTTGTTTTTATCTTGTTCTTTCATCTCGTGTTTGGCGCAGTATGATCTTACTAGGTCTTTGAGCCATAAACACCAATTAAAGTCTCTAGCAGAACGTGCTTGTCGCCGTTGCAGAATTTCGCATATTTCTCCGACCCGTCGTTATTCTTAGCGTATCTATCGCCGTAGTATACATCTTGACTCGCGGTTTTATTGTAAATTAGACCGTATCTTTCATTGCCGAAAGCAGCTTTGTCGTCAATGGGAACGTTGTTGGTGTTCACGGCATAAACGTCTTCGTATCGTTGACGTAAATTTCTCCCCACGTCGATTTGTACATTTTGGCATACGCTTGTCTCTCGTGAAACAGTACGGATGACCTTGGCCGTTTCTCAGATAAATTTCGTTATTGAATGTGTCCTTCGGAAAATACGGTTTGCCCTCTGGATCGCGCGGATTACATTCTTCACTTTCAATTGAATGCAGACATTTCATTTCAGTACCTGCAGAGATTCCCCTAGAGAGATTTCATTGCAGTACCTGCAGAAATTCCCCTGGAGAGATTTCATTGCAGTACCTGCAGAAATTCCCCTGGAGAGATTTCATTTCAGTACCTGCAGAAATTTTATTTTAGCACCTGCAGAGATTTTATTTCAATGCATCGCCTGCAGAGATTTCATTTACTACTGTACCACAAAAATGGAAATTTTTTTTTTTTTAATAAGTACTGGTGAGGTTCGTAAAATTTATTATCGTATTGTAAGCTTCGGGGAAACATTTTTCAACTCGTTCATGCAAAAATCGCCTGTTGTTGATGTCTTCCTTCACATCGACAGAGGCTTACTCCCAAAATTTGAGCAATCTCTTCTAGTACCCCCGTTTCCGAAACTGAATTTGACGCACGAGAAAAATCGAACGTTCTTCTTTTTATCGCCGTCGGCCATGAACACAGAGATCATACTACTAGAGTGAAACCGTGTCGTTAACCGCGGGCGGCCATGAGGCTTAGCAAGTAGGGTCATTCTACGCGCAGCGCATATATGCGGTGTATGGGATCTTTATTTTCACTTTTACCGCACCGAATTCCGAACTTTTATATGATATTGCGAACGGTTCCGGCTTTCAATAAAGTTGATCTGGAACACCCATAACTACTTAAAATACATTTTTCCCCAGAAACTATCGCTGAACAAGCTTTTGGCATGTTGATAGAAGCGTTCAACCACCGATCTCACCCTACTTGCTTCTCTCCTTGTTTGGAACACAAGAAGCAATGCTCTTGGAAGGGACTGGTCACGTGACTTGTGACTCTAGTAGTATGATCTCTGTGGCCATGAACGGCAAAACCAAACCGATCAACGTTCGCGGGAGGTGGATGCCACAGTCTTTCCTTTCTTGCGCGTTCCATTGCTTTCAAAAGTACTCCGTGGCGACCAAGTTTTTTTGTGCGAATCGTTTCAGCGAGCATGCCGTCGGACGGCGGCGGCACTTGTTCCGCCCATTGCGTTACCCAATAATGCGTGAACAACGTGCTTTTGACTTCGCTTTTTGCGAAGGACCACTTCCCACAGCTGCCGGATTCAAGTTTCCAAGCAAAAATAACACGTTTCTTCACAGTAGACTGACGCTATACGAGGCACGACGACAAAAGAGAGCAAAGTACTCCTCCATCATCCTGAGTATCTCGATGCGTCATTCGGTCGGTGCAATGAACGACGCGAAACGGCAGTCGGGGTTTCGGAGAGTAATAAATAGAAAGCACTCGGGCGACGTAGGACGAAAAGGTGTCCAGCTCGTCCCGAACGTCCGAGACGACGGCCGCTTCGGAGTGCGACGGGGACGCGCGTTAAATCTGTCGTTTCACGTATCGCGTCCTGTTTGAAAGAGCAGCGGGTCGAGTGCGTAGCGAGGAATTGATTTGAAATGCGAACGGCAACCGAAACGATACTGTGATACTGTAAGGTACTCATGGTAAACTGTATCTCCAACAATATAAAGTAAAACAGTCTAACAGATTTCCTATTCCGAAGTAAAACTATCATTAAGACATCATTTAAGAATCCGAAGTAAAACTATCATTACGGGAAACAAACCTGTTTGCCTTCTGTTTCCTGTTTGCAAACTCGTTTACGCGCCGGCTGATTCTCGTTCGCTGATTTCTCACGAAATCGGAAGGCGTGGTTATAGTGACTAGAAGAGATAGTGTTGCAACCGCGTATCCTTAGGGAGGAAAAACGAGATCCCTAAAAACTAGAAACGCCAGATGGCGCTGGTCTCGATAGGCACCCGGTGAAATCCTAATCTCATCTCGCTTCTCGGTGTTTGTTAAAATACGGTTATTCTTTCAATGTGATTTTTCTTTGTAGTTTTATTCGTCAGACATGGATGCTAACTGTACATATTGATTATTTGACTGGTGGTATTTGGATGGTTATTTGATCAGTGTTTAATGGATATAT
>JJRW01S0035319.1:17592-30633 GCA_001188405.1 Loxosceles reclusa
ATCGGGCTAGAATTATACAAAACTCACGGTGCCGATAGTTAAATCCTCCATTCCTGCTGCTTTGTTAATCTCAACAATAAATTTCACCGACAGAAACAACGCAAGAAAGCAAGAAAACAGAAGGATAATTTTCACTTATCCCGTAAGACCCGGATAACCAAAAAGCAGCTCGCTTCAATGCAGAACAGCCAGTCTGCAATAGAACCGAAACGCTGAAATCCGTGCAGATTACACCACTACCACGTCCGACAAGCACGTCACTATTCATACTTGACTACAAGACTCGCCACACAAACGCTCCGAAATCGCCCTGAAGTCACCCGGAAAACTCTCGCTTGAAAACCACTCCGGAACTTCTCCCAAAAAATCTGTCAACCACGCTCTTGAAACCACTCTAAGATTACTGCGTTCGTTCCTTTCGAAAGCCTGGCGAATTTTTTGGAGAATCACCGAAGCTACAGCTGCGCGAACATTCAAGATTTTCTATCTGTTTCTCACTTACATCCTTACACGCGCACGCAATTTCCCCAAGTTTTTCTCCGTTTCAGCGCTTGTAACTCCAAGCATCACCAGACAGAGCTACTAAGACACAGACCTTGACAATTTTTTTCTCTTTCTCGTTTCACTGCCCTCCCTTTAGTTCTTTGCTCGTCCTGAGCAAACCTCACATTCAAACGGAAAATTGACATTACAAAACATTTTAAAATTAGCAGTTACATACATATATTATATTTCAAAAATTTCAAACCAACAAATTTCGAAATTCAAATTTCTAAATGGCTACAGTAAGAAACTTCAGCAACAATATAAAAAATTCTGACAAAATGTACATCGAATAACTTACCGAATCGGACATTTACATTAATAAAACAAGTAATCAACATATATTTCATACCATGTTTGAAATGCTACAATAGATGATAAAGAAAATTCGCCTGACAAGAATTCTGTCACGGAGAACCAGAGTGCTAATCTGTCTATGTGCACAAGTTTGCACTTGGAATGAGAAATCAATCTGGATCCTATAAACAAGGTAATTCAAACATTTGGTGATTGTGTGTGTGTGGAACAGTCTGTAGTTTTCGCGAAAGTCCTTTCTTTCGCTCAGGATTGTACAGCCACACCTGCGTGATCACCTTCATAAAACGTATCCGTGAGACCACTGAGGTCGTACCTTCTCTTCATCCAGTTTGTTGCACTCGGATGCGAATGCATTTGCCAGCTGATGAACCTGCTCCAGTCTACTCTGCAGTTGTAGCACCTGTAGTCGCTGACTGGAGTCACTTCGCTGGGCCGCCTGTAGTATAGATCTAACGAATAACACCAGGGCTAGCGTTATGCCATTTTTCATGCACAGAACTTTGTATGAGAGCAGAAACAGTTTAGGTCCCAGTCGTACTGATATTGGGAGACAATCATTGAAAGTTGTTGGCCCATGGTTCTGTTGAAGTGTTCCACCATGCCGTCAGACGGAGGATGTAGCGGTGTCATTCGGGTCTTATGAATTCCTAGTAGAGAGCACATTTATTGAAATACGGCCGATTCGAAATTTCTTTCTTGGTCAGAATGCTTATCTACATATTCATGAGGGCTCCTGCTACTGTAAATGCTTCCTGATCCGGCAGTGAAACAACTTCAGGCCACTTTGAGAAGTAATCCATTATCACAAGCAAGAACTTGTTGCCTCTTTCTGTTCTTGAAAACGGCTCAGTTATGTCGATTACAATCCTCTCAAAAGGCTGTCCAACATTACAGAGCCGTATATTTCCTAGGCTTCTGGTCTTGGAAAAACTCTGTTTGTAAAACCACTATTTGCAAAACCTCTCTACAGTTTCTCGACATCTCGTCTAATAGAAGCGCTCTCAAACTTTCTCTAGCGTTTTTTCAATGCCGTAGTGACCCCAGTAGGGAAACTGTGCAATTCTTTCAACACATTTTCGACTTCGCTTTGTGGTACCACAAACTGAAGCCTGTTCGAACTTCCGTCAGCGCTCTCCCATTTTCTGTAAAAGATCTTGAAACACTAGCGAGTTCCACTGTGACCAATAAAGCTTCGTACCGGGAAAGTACTAAGCAACCTCTTGTTATCCAGGACGCTCTTCACAGGCCATCTCCTTCCAAGATACAACCGACCCTATATCTTCGTCCTCTTGTTGTACTTTTCGCATGTCTGGTAGCGATTCTTCTTCAACACACTGCACTTGCGCTGGTTTCAGGTGTAAACTGGTGCCAAACTTCGCTTCCGCTCGAGAACAAGAGCGACAGTTTTCTTCGCATAGTCTTCTCAAAAGTGCATGAGTATTGTCATGTAGATTTCCTTTACGATGTTTGATCTCAAACTCGTACTCTTGTAATCTTTGCATCTACCGGTCAAACTGACTCTCAGGACTTTTGAAATTTAGTAGCCATCGGAAGGCTGTATCGTCTGTGCAAAGAGTAAATTTCTTCCCGTGAAGATAATGATGGAAGTGCTTTACGGCCCCTTCACTCACACGGCAAGCAATTCTTTTTGAGTGACACAACAATTTCTTTCTGTTTTGACAAGGTCTTGCTGTAATAGGCAATCAGTCGTTCTTGGCCGTCATTGGCTTTGGGAAATACGGCCCAGCTCCTGCTATTACTTGCGTTAGTGTCCACAATTATCTCGCAGTCAGTTCTTGAGTATGCGAGAATAAGTGCTTGCATTAAATGATCTTAAAAGCTTTTCGAACGCCGAATCACATTCACTTGCAGGTGAAAGGTGCTTTCGCTTCAGTGAGCAAATGAAGTGGCTTAGCGATGGTAGAAAATCCTTTCACAGTTCGGCGGTTCTATGACCCAAGGAAACTACGGTGCTGATGGACGTCCGTAGAGCATGACTATGTCTTGCATCTTCTCTGGGTCTGTTCGCACTCCGTCCTCTGAGATAACATGCCCCAAATACTTCACAGAGGACAGAGGGCGAACAGACCGTCCTCTGTGACATGCCCTAATCACTTCACAGTGAAAAACTTGCACTTTCCGGGGCTTAATTTTAATCCAGTGGCTTTGACAGAACATTCTTCACATTCGTTAGATGTTCACCAAAGTTCTTACCAGGAATTACAATGTCACACTACGCATGACTGCTATGTACGTCTTTTCAATGCTGTTTCCATCAGAAGTTCAAAGGTGGCAGGAGCATTCCAGATTCCGAACAATATAACTTTGAAATCTCACAGTTCGTTTCCTGTGGTGAATGCTGTCTTTTCACGATCTTCTGGATGGATCTCCACCTGCTAATAGCCGCTTCTTAGGCCAAGTTTTGAGAACCACTTTGAGCCGGCTAAGGTGTCCAAGGTTTTAGCGACTGCTGGCAAGGGGATAGCTGTCTTTCTTGGTCACATCATTCAGCCGCCGGTAATCAACACAAAATCTTGTGGAACCGTCTTTATTTTCCACGAAAACTACAGATGAATCCCAAGGATTTGAAGATGGCTCTGTCATGTCATTCTTTAGCATGTCTCCTCTGAACATTTCGTTAACTTCTCTTTTTTTTTTTTTTTAATGCAAGGGCAGTCTTCTTGACGATTGTTTGATCAGCGAGCTATCGCTGGTGTTGATGCAGTAGGCGTGCTTGAAGGACGACCACGGTCACAAGAATCCTTACTGCAGACGTGAATATTGTCCTTTAGAAGGGCCTTGAACTTTGCTGCCTGCTGATGTGCTAACTAATGACAGAGGTCAATACACATTTCCCGTAGTTCTTACGGAATGTTGCACTCAATTGCACTTAAAGTCACAGGTTCGCGTCGGTGTATAAGGGTCACTTATTCACAGTTTGAGATGGGGGCCTAAGAGTTCTTGAAGAGTCACTGATGATGGCGACACGGACTGGGATAAATGGTGAAGAATCACTGCACGTAGTACGACGATGCTATATGCCAGGGAAGGGTGCCTTGAGGTTTGCCTGTCACGGCTACGAAAGAAGTGCCAGTAATCTTGAATAAGTATTCAATCCTTAATGGAATTTGGACATCACTAGTTTCGATGACAGGCACACTGGTAAAGTCCTTGTCTGAGATCCATAACTGAATTTCTTCGTTGGACGTACGAAGCACCTTGCACGAGAGGATGGGGGGGGGGGTGATGATGATGATGTTAAAGTTCGAAGAAGGTCCAGGCTTATAATGCATTTGTCGGTGATGTTGCTGCAATGAATCTAGGTTCGAGTTCCAATGGTCAGATTTACCGTAACAGTTCCGTAGACTCACGCTTGTTCACTTTTCACTGTCTTGAGAATGGTGGATGACGTACTGTTCCACGGTGGTCGGTCTGGTAGCTGGTGAAAGATTCCAAGGTGCATTAGAGTGACGTTTGCACCCATGCCAATCAGTATCCTGCAGTCTAGGCCGTTGACATTCCATTCGGCAAGTAGGCTGTTATTGGCTGTGTGCAAAGAAGATTCTAGCAGGAGTATAGCGGTTTCCAACATAACCCGGCTTCGGCCCAGAGACACCGGTTATTTGGTGTTTCCCTGGTTGACAGATGAATAGCAAGAGAAGCAAGGTTGAAGAAGCAACGGAGATCACTCCCTTGCTTCTTCACGACGAAGATTCTTCCAGTTACAAATGTCCTAGTCCATTACAGTTCCAGCACGGTCACTGTTACGCCTGGCAGGTGTTGGCCTGTCACGGCGTTGCACTCTTGACACACGCACTGAGCAGCGAACTCAACGAGCAGTACTCGGTGAAGTGTCGAATTTCATGCCATGAACAACTTGCTCTAGCTTTTTGAAAACGGCTATACTTCCAGATTGCTGGGTGTCACGGGTCGCTGATGGCGTCTATGAAACGCTGCTATGCTAAGGCATCTTCCCTCAGGGGTTCATTTTTTGGTGAGTACGGGAAGTGAGACGTAGCGTCGACAAGGTACCTGAGCCTTATGATGTTCCGTGTTCACCTTGTATTTGGCACAGCATTATCTTTACATGTCGTTGTGTCGTTAAACTTCAAATAACGAACCAAGGTGTCTTGAAACTACGTAGGACAACAAGCAAAGGCCAAACGGGCGAGTCTTTCGATGTCACAGGTCGGCTCTTGAACGCTCTTTCCACTCTTCTGTTGTCGATTCCGGATCTAGATTGCTTGGAACTGCTGCAGATGGGCATCACCACGACGAAGCTTTAAAGCACTGGCAAGGAAGTCGTAATCCAATCGCATTTCCTCGGGAGGGGTCTGGAGGATATCGACCGCAGGGTCCCGTAAAGCTGCTGCAAGGTGTGTGGCTTTCTGCACTGGGTCCCAGTTGTTAGATAGATGACTCACCTGGAGATGCACCTTGAACAACGACCACAATGGTTGACCGTCGAAATCCCGTGGTTTACGATACAGCGTTACTCTTGACAAATCACATACACTTAGAGACATTTTGGCAGACATTAAAGACAGAATGGCGCTACTAATGCACAGACTTCGGCGATTCTTTTGGCTTCCTCGTTTCAAGGTTTTTCCTGCCTGTTCCTGTGACCATGAGCGTGTTGATACCTTGCTCTACGCGCTCGAGTGTCCGTACACGGAGGCTGCGGCAAGTGTTTCGCTCTCATTCAAACCCAACCCGTAAATCAGTAGACATGACGAAAGATCGGTGAGCCTAACCTCGGTTCGGTCACCCAGTTACTCAACACTCGCACGGCACGGAAGGCGAATGATCCTAGTGGAAAACGCTAGAGCAGGGCTGATCAATTGTAGCGCCTACTTTATCGTTTCCCACTTGTACGGGTAACGATAAAGTAGGAACGATACGGTATGGGTGTAGAACTTGTACTGGTAACAATAGACTTCGGAACAACTTAAGCAGTATCAAATGGTGAGAGATAAACCTTTTGTTTTTATTTGGTTGCAATGATAGTGGGAACTTCGTGTATGTGGTAAGGGCCGCCCATTTCCCTATCGAGTGCTTCAGTCTTTGAATTGGCTTGCCAGTGTCCCTGTGGGTCGGCGGGTTAAAGTAGAATTTATGACGATATGGGTGTCAGAACCGATTTATATTTGATACTTACGCCATGCCTTCATTAGAAAGTTATAACTGTACAGTTACATGCTTGTTACTTTTCACTTGAGCTAAAAATATGACCTTGGCATGGTAGTACTGCAATACGGTGGAGAAGCCCGGCTCCGCATGAACTAGCTGTTATCCAATGAGCTTGCTGTCGAGAAACTTTTAAATTGACTTGGACCAGTGAAAACACATGGGCACTTCGATGGAGCTGCGAAGTGCTGATTGGCGACCCGCTGTCAGGCGGGGGAAGAAGTTACAAGACAGGTGGAGATCAGAAGCCTGTTTGGGGATGATACTCCCTTCCAAGATTTCGCCTTCCTGAAGTGGCAAATCTTTCCAGTGTTCCGCGTTTTCGGTGACAAGCACAGTTAGGTACCTGACTTTTCGAAAGCTTAGCACTCGCATTCCTGGGCTTGAGGCTGCGTCCCAGTTTCTGGTCGCATGTCGAAATGTGTGCGAGACTTGTCGGGTCAGGACGGGCTTGCCTGGTCTCGAACGGATGGTGCGAGTACAAGCCCACGATCTGAACTTGCTCTGATGAGGCGATAGGACAGGGGGTTAGGAGCTTTGGCTTCTTGAGCTGACTCACACTGACAAACTGGATTTGAAAGCGCTGCTGTTTAGCTTCGGACAACTTCGGGTTCGCCGGGACTTGATTTGGGCTTCCTGTCCCTAGGAGCGAAAATCTGAGCCAGCCTAGTTTTTGATTTTTATATTTGACAGGGACGTAATCAGAAATTTGCATTCAAATGCAACAGGGTGCTCTTGCCCAGCTGATTTTATCAGAAGGAATCTCGTTTCTTCGTAAAAACACCTAGATGCCGGTGAGACCAAGCACCGATTCCATTCCGGGTAACCGTGCTAAAGAGAGGTGGATAAGGCACATAATCGGGTCTTCATGCTCGAGATAATAGCAATGGTAAGGTACGACAATATCGTGCAGCCCGCAGAGCGGAAAAGCTTTAAAGGATCCACAATGTCGCAAATGAGATGGATGCAGCATGTATACTGGGAATTGTGGTGAACGAATATCCTGTCGTAAGCTACCTGTCATATGCTAAGAACGAATATGCTGTCTGAAACCTACAAAGGTTTGGTAGAGCTCAAGACTTACTTTGGTCTCTCTATGGAAGATACGCTTTCCTTGCAAAACTTTCCCTTGCTTTTACCGAGTGTATACGCGAAAAATGTAGCACAATGCTTTAAGGTTCTTTGAAACAATTTTTTATTACAAAAAAGAACGTATACGGTATTATTAGAATGAAGTGAATGTGTGAATATGCGTAAAATAATGTGAAGAATAAAGGTTAGATTAAAGAGAGAATACAATGAAAATACAAGCAATGGGAAAGAAACTTTACTGGACATTAGCTCTGTCGTAAAAGCCCAAGATGCTGTTTTTTTTTTTTTACTTTTTTTGTATTCTTTTTTCTTTTTTCACACTTAACATCTCTAGGCGTTTATGTCAGCTTTAATAAATAGTGAAATTTCCTTTTCATTATTGATTTACCTATCGTATAGATATAAGCTTAAAAAAATTTAAAAAACAACAACAACCAATCCCTACTCCATAAGCAAACATCTACAGGGGAGAAAGGTATCCAGTATTTCAAAATCTAAGAGACGAAACAATTCGTAGAAACTGACTTCACTGCTTTAGGTTTCAGTACATCCAAAATACCAAGTATTAGTTAAAACATTCTCAAGTAAAACAAAACGTTGTTTTGTTTTTAGCGTGTCATTATTTTAATACATTTTCGCAAATCAGAAAAGTACTGATGCAACTCGCTAATTTCATCGTCGACAAGTGTAACCGTTATTACCAATGTTTTAATTATCATGTTTAAAGCGAGACAATATCTTAAAGATGTTGTACTACAACAAATTCGCATGGGTGAAGTTTCCCTTTCTATTTACATAAATTTCACTGTACCGTTAACTACATATGTTGTCTAAGGTGCTTTTCTAAATCAATGCTGTGATTCATTCATTCATTCATAGATTATGTTCCCTGTCCGAAGTCCTTTCTACACTTCTACAAAATGCTCGGCATTCCGTATCATGGACTTTCTGGACAGTTACTTTCTGAAAGCAGATGGAAAACTGAATTCTGCGACCAGTTCCTTTCACTAAAAGGTTTGCAAATTACTCGAACAATGATTAATGCGAGTTTCCGTTCAGCTCTTGCCGACAAGCCCCAAACTATCATCGATACGAAGTCGTGTTAAGGCAGTTTAGGTCAATTGCTAACAGCCATTTATTATGTTCTATTTGTGAAGCATTCAGCGCCATTGCGCCGTTCTTAAGCTCCCCGTGACTTTCTGCAGAAATGGCCTTTTATCTGTTTCGAATTGTTCGCATGATATTACTAATAATAGAAAGACTTCGAAACTAATTTCTTTTTAACTCTTCGTAATTACAGCTCCTATGTAACTATTTTAATCAATTTCTTTTAATACAGAAACAGCACTGTTTCAGTTATCGTTTCAAACAATTCATGTGTGAAATATTCCAAGCTAGTGAGCATCAGAATCGACATACAACTCCAATTTGTTATAGCATTTTGTTAAATTTCACTGATACGCAATTTTTTACCACGGTCCGAAGGTCTAGACATGACTCTACTTAATCTTCGCTATTAACAAAGGGAGTCGCTATAACCCCCCTCCATCTGTACGTACGAGGAATCCAGCGCTAATGGTAGAACTTGAATCGACCCCCATCATTAGTCTTTTTAGTAGTGTAGCTTGATAAAAGAGAATTTTCTCTCAATATAATTATTAGACAATGCGATTTTCCTTTCAAAATGGACTGTATCAGCCATGGTGGGCATTTGCCTATAGCTGACCGCATTAACAGTAATTAGTGCTCAGAAAAAGACCTTGTTATGTAGGACTGTCACTTCTAACCCTCGTCACTCTTTCAAACTAATAGCCGATTAAGCACAGGACTTTCAGAAAGGCAGACTTAACAAACTAATTTCCGCTGGTTCCGGTAGCCTCCTCTTCGGTCAGGTCTTTAGGCGGCTTCGTTTTCGCTTGGCTGCCGTTCTGGTTGTGCACGAACCGGGGAATTCGGACCGATTCTACGACTAGCGTTATTCCGGTATTTGTGTTTAGATAACCATTTCTTGGAGTTTCCGGACTGGAGCTTGATGTTTATCTCGTTCCTCAGGTGTAACCCCCACGACCGGTAGTGGAGTGTCCTCATATGGCTCTTGCATATTCTCTGGTAGTCGGAGTTCCATACAACTATGCTGTCTTGCCAAGTACCGCCGACTAGATGAGTGTAATCTTGAGAGGTAAGCGAGGCCTCGTCCTGCCAAAGGGGGAGTCTGGGAGACAGCAGTATAGTAATGAAGGCAAGAACACAGTGAAGGCATGAACACGATAAACTGGGTCACCTTCCTAGTGGCGGATGAACTAGATCTCTCGTACGTTCTATGTAAGTGTTGAACCTTCTCCCTCTAGAGAGGCTGCAAAGAAATGGCACTTATCTACCCATTTTTGTTACCAATCTTTCCGATGTATGTTTTTCGACTTGTGAATAGACGCTGCCATTGCCTGAATAGTCCGTGATAACAGACAAGCGACACTGCGTCAAATAACAGCAACAATCAATGAGTCACGCACAAGTCGGGTGTCCATGAGGTCAGTGCAGCGACATTTGGGGTGAATCGGATATGCTAGCAGAAGACCGACTTGAGGGCCTTTACTAATAATCCGCCATCGGCAGCTGCGCCTTTCTTGGGCTCGTGAACATACCAGTTGGACGGTAAATGACTGGAAAAACGTAGCTTAGTCAGATGCAAGTTGGTACGAGCTGAGGATATCTTAATCGCCAGACGTGAACCCTATCGAATATATTTGGGGTATGATCGAAAGGTCCGCTCATGCGAAACATGCTGCTCTTGTAACACTTCTGCAATTATGGGCGGCTATACAGGCAGCATGACTTTCCGACGACTAAGTTGACTCAATGCTACGTTGAGCTGCTGCACTTCGCCAGTCTAAAAGTAGTCCGACACGATATTAAGGGTAAGTAATACCGAAAATCATGGGATTACTAAAAGGTAAACGTTTACTACGGAAGTGTAGTCGCATCAACATACTTTTGAAAAAGGGGAATCGCATAAATCCACCGAAATCTCGAACAAGTTTTAAGAATTGTATTTACTTGTGCGTATACAACGTTGTTGCTTAGTGCTGTTGACATACCGGAATAATTATAAACGGATGCATATTGTATTACAAGACTATCTGCCAACGAGTTTCATGGCCGTGTTTCACCATGTTTCAAAACTCCATATCATTTATGTGTTAATGACGAAATATCTATTGAAACGAGGAAGCGAAAAGATTTATCGAGGGGTCTGTGCATTAATAGCGCCACCTGGTGATAATCGGAGCTTCAAACGCTGGGACAGGGAAAACTTGGAAAACTGCGTATGAGTGTTGGGAAATGAGAGAGAAACGGATAGAAAATCTAGAATGTTCGCGTAGCTGTCTGTTGCTTCGGGGGATGTTCCAAAGCTTCGACGGGCTCCTAAAAGAAAGACTGTCGAACCTTCTGGAGGTCCCTAAATGGGGCGAATGCGGTTGTTTCAGAGAGATTTTGAGCGAAGTTGTCAGCGAGATTTTCTGAGAGAGATTCTAGAGCGGTTTTCCGGCGATTTTTCTAGGCGACTTCAGGGCTAATTTGGAGCATTTGTGCAGCGAGTCTTGTGGGCAAATGTGAATAGCGAAGAGTTTCTCGGATGTGGTAATGGTGTAATCCGCGCGAACTTCTGTGATTTGGTGCTATTGCGGATAGGCTGTTCTGAGCTTTTTTGTCTTTTTTATCGTCTCAGGGGTGGGTGAAATTTTCTATTTCGTTTTGCTCTTTTGCCCTCATACGCGGGTGAAATTGGTTTGTGTTGTTGGAATTTGCTGTGGAGATTAACAGAAAGTTAAGAAGTGTGGATTGAGCTATCGGCGCAATAGGAAAAAGCAATTACCCTCCTGTTACCTTAATCTTGAGTTGTGTATAATTCAAGCCGGCTTTATTTCTGATATAAATCTTTGTATAAGTGTTTATTAAGTATTCACGTTCGGCATAAGATTTAAAGTTCGAAATCACATCTGTAAACTCGTGCGTGTCTCTTAATGGTTCAGTATTGAGGTCAAAGAAAAGTGAAACAAGATGTGCGCGACGAACAAACGACTCCCGGACAGACGTCTCCAGAGAAATAAGATTGTCTGTAATTAATCTAAGCAGTCTGAATCCGTTGTGGAATCGAGATAAAAGACCGGATGATTCGAAAATGTGAACAAGACGGGAGTTAACCATCTGTTACAATAGTTTGCATAAACAGCTCGTGAGAGCAATTAGGCGATAATTGGTAGGCGAGGAAGGGTCTTACCCGTGTTTTGGGAATGGAAGTACAATAGAATGTCGCCACGAAGATGGAAAATCGTGTTCCATCCATATGCGGTTGAACATCTGTAAGAGAACGTGGAGATATTCCAGTGGTAAATAGCGAAGCATGGTATTGCGTACATCATCAGGACCTACTGCTGAATCACACGATCGAAAAAGACCTGCCCGCAGCACAAGAAGTGCGAATGCACCACTGTAACCATCTGGTGTAAAGGACCTGAAGGATAGAGATGAACGTTCTGCACGCGATTTAGATTCCCGAAATGAAGCACACTTGGTAGTGCTGGAAACCTTAGCAAAGGTTTCTACCAAGACATCAGCTATACCAGAAAGATCTTACACGGTTCCGCTATCAGTGTGCAACATAGATATAGAACGGGAGGTGAAATGCCTACTGATTCTACGGACTTTATTCTATATTTCTTTCAAATTTGTAGCGAATATGATGCTGGATACATATTTCTACCACGACTCCCGTTAACTGCGACGGCAGACACGGCGAGCATTTGCTCTAGCCCACTGAAGTCGCTGCATTTTATCTGGGGTCGGATGCCTGCGGTACATTCGTGGTTCTACCATGGTTTCGGATATTTCGGTAATCGTGCAGATATGCGAGGTATGGACGACTTTGCTGCGTGGAGAATGATTTAATTGTTGGACGCTGCGTGATCGACATTTTGAGTTTCTATCATATCTCTCGTCAGGTTAACCAATGAGGTATAAAATTCCCAGAATTTTATACCCTAATTTCCCACCGAGGTACACGTTTGAAATCGCAAACCTCAGCAGTGGACCGAGTCAACAATATCGGGAAGTGATCACTTCCCACTGGGTGAGGACGGATTGACCACAGTGTATACTCTGACGGAGTGCAGAAAGACAGATCAAATCCAGTGAAAGATCTTGTGATAGCATGAAAATAAGTGTTGTATCCTGTGTTCAGCAGAGACAAGTCGAGCTCTGTAAGTAAACGCTCGACCACTCGTCCTCTGCTGTTTGCCCAGAGCAAGCCCAATGCTCACTATGTCCATTAAAGTCCCCATGCAGCAGAAACGGTTTTTGTAATTGCTCAACGAGGTCTTCGAGTTCCGTAAAATTAACATGATCACCCGGAGGCAAATACAAGGAACAGATTGTGAAAGAAGATGATAAGTATACGCGTACAGCTACAGCCTGTTCGAAGCGTTTGAGAAGAGGACCGAATATGGTGAGGGACAAGTAGCGCGACAACACCTCTCGCCTCGGATGAAAAATGATTGCTACGGAGAATGCTGTATCGTTGTATCTTTGCCTCATCTGTTGGCTTTAAAAATGTCTCCTGTAAAGCAAAGCAAAGCATACCGGGGAGAAGTGATGTATAAATTGTTTGATACCATCCTTGTTGGTACGAAAACCACGACAGTTCCACTGTAGGTTGTTGTAATACATGCTCTGATTATGTCGGAGAAGGCGGCTTAGTTTTATGTGACTCCCATTTCAAGGTGACTTTTTTGATTTTATGGTATCAAAATCGTCTACATCCATGCCGTCTTCGGATTGTCTTCGTTTGATTCTTCTGTCACAAGTGCACCGTGAGAAACGAATCCTTTTTCTTGTTGCTTATTC
>JJRW01S0035454.1:15170-25419 GCA_001188405.1 Loxosceles reclusa
CTCATTCAGAGATTATAGACTTAATGTCTTGGTGTTATAAAGATGTCCACCAAATTTCGTCCAACTCAGTTGAATACTTTTACTGTTATCACGTTTTCGTTTTCACTTTGTTGCTTAATTTAAGGAAACCAGTATATAAATTACACTTTATAGCATCAGCTACCCGCTGCGATAAATATTTTTTTTTTCTGGCGTGAGTAATTGTTATTCTAACCTACTGCGGTGCCTTACTGTCAAAGCTCATTTTGTCAATGTCGTTGTGAGTTTTGGTTCATACAGATTTGAAATGGTTTCATTTTATTTTGCCGCAGAAAACTTCATGATTAGCTATAGATGATACACAATCTCATATTTATCCATTTATTTACTATACAATAGATCATTAATGTCAAAATATATATTTTAAAGACAGTTATCAAAATAGCTATCCACATACATCTTGGGTGAAAAAGGACGTTTATACAATTCTAAAAAGTTTATTAATAAAAAGTAATGTAAGCGAGTGAGACGTGCTTAATTTATTCATACCTTAGCGACATTTTATCAATCGAAAGAAGTAAGTTTTTATTCCAGTTATTTGCTACACTGCTGCGAGTGCTTCGAAAATGGTAAATAATTGCTACCTCTAACGGGAGTCGAACCTGTGTCTTTTTGATTTGTACACGGACAACTTAACGGCTAGTTTACCGTGGTAAAGATTCAATTTTAAATATCATTTTCTAGGGAAATCGCCTTATTGCCGACTGTTCCTCATGGCAACCGACTCCAGACGTGGCGCTATTTATTTAGCTCCTGGCAAACCCGGTATTTAATTTAACCATACTTTTCTCACGGCTTAACACTTGAGACCCGTTAGCGGGAGTTGAAACTTTTCAGCCTTTTCAGCGTAGAAATAACTGGATAAATTTCAGATTCCAGTGAGAAGTGCTGATTTAAAGCTATTCGTACGTACAAACTTGTTACGCCATTCGAAGCCTAATAAATATCCGAAGCGTGTAAACAAAGTACAGTAAACCAGCAAAGAGGAGTTACGTAGTAGTTGTTTAGCTTGGAAAACAGATTTGTTCGTTCATTGTAATGAAAATCTTTACACGACATGCTACTTAAAATATTTATTAATCTGGAGTACACATTATCGTTTCTATTCTGTACTCCGTCTGTTTTTCGAATAGCTTACACAAAAAGGACCACTGCACGAACTAAAAACGCGTACAAACATCACTGCTTCATTTGAATTAATGTCTTTTAAAGCAGGTTTTGCATATTTTTAGGGAGGTTCACTTTTTTTTTTTAACCATGCTTTCATTTTAAGGACTTATTCCTTGGAGCCTCCTGAATCCTAAGAGATTGTTTTCCAGAACTGCTTATTTTAAGTCCGTTTTGAATACTCTCCTTCCAAGGTACTGACATGGCCTTTGGTTTTCCAGTTAAAATTTCACTCCAAGTTCACTAACATTTGTGTTACAAAAATTTATCTCCCATCTCACGTCTTCTGCAAAAATAAGCACGTATTCTTCCGTCCACCTTTCCGACCAATAGAACGGTTGGCGCGAATCCAGGTAGTAGGCAAGGGAACATTTCGTCTCGCTGACAGGTAGTGTTATTCGTACCGTTCCAATTGCAACTATGTTCAAATATAAAGCGAATGAGGATATTTTTCTTTGTTGCCATTCTCTTTCCTTTTCACGTTCCTTACATGTAATTTCGTTATCTTCCTTCTCCTTACGAATTTATGCTCTTCCCTTTACCGTTTTCGAAAGGAACAATTTCTTTTTGTTGTTATTCTAAATAAGTTTTCCCTTGAAGACAGAATGGATTACTTGAATCAATTCCTGTACCAAATAATGAATTGAGAAATGCAATTTTTCATCTCACTGGAAATTAAACATGAGTTTCAATTCTATTATGCTTGGTATGTGTGTTCGTTTTGACAGTTAAACTCAAAAAGGGCAATTGAGGAAAACCATATAATTAGGCATTACATTATTCACGTAGTAAGTGCAATAGCGTTAATCACAGAAAGTGCGAAAAATTTAACAGAGTGATCAGGTTTTACCATTTTGTGTTTCAGAAAACAGTTAACCAAAACTGTTGTCACACAATACATTAGCGTGTTTTAATGTCGTATCAGAAAAGCCAGTTTTCTGAATCTGCTCTTCCATTGTAAATATATGTTTTTCCTTCCTTAAAACAATTCAATACTACTAGGGTCTCTAAAATCATAAAATGTGTTTCTTAGCATTGTTGTGTTATTCCTCTAACATGGAATTGTAAAATAACAAAACGTGCGGTTTTACTCAACGTAACAAAAACGTTAAATATTTTCAGGCGTCTTCTCGCTTCACAGTTATACAATCATAGATAACAATTTTCCCCGAGAACATTTCTTGTTGGGGTACATTGTAATACAGGAATTTTGTAACATTTGAAATCATACGAGCATATGAAGCTTTATTCTGGTTGATTAGAAAAATACACCTTAATCCATGTGGATGTGCAAGTGCATGATACTTACAAAACTTTGTTTTATGAACAAGAACTTTCAAACAGTTATATTCAGTAAACTCCAATGTAAGGTTAAAAGCTTAATATTCACGAAATTCAATGTGTTTCTTAGAAGACACAATATGATTAAGCAAAATTAAATTCCGTACGCTTAGTTTACGAAAAACGAATTAGTATTTTCGTGTTCTAAAAAACAAAATGATGAACTATATATATTTCTTTGCGCTGAGGCAGTCTCCTTGCGTGCATGTTGTCGTACATTGTCGAACAATTGCACATGAAAACATTCATCCATATTGCATCCATATTTGCTATTTTCTTCTTTTCCAATGAGAGTATTTACTTCATGGCTGTCAAATGTGCAATTTGTCATCTCATGTCAGGAATGTAGTTGTTTTGAGGCTATTGCCCCCCCATATACATATGTAGCTGCTAGATAAATTAGAGAGAGATAAGCATGAACACCAAAACTGAAAGTGTGTGTCGTTATAGAGCCATAGTGTTTATAGACTTGAGACAGGTTTCAGCCAAATTAGCTAAAACGCGACAGAGTTCATGTCAGCAGACTGGGGTTAGACAGGCTGTGGAGGAGACTAAGCTTTCCTGCTCCCTAAAAGATGATTATGTTATTGGAGGAAGGGAGCGGTAGTAGACAAGAGGGAACCGTGAATTTGTAATAGATTCGAGAAAGGGCTCTGGGTATGAAAGTAGAGAAAATAGCGTTTAAAAAATTCTTCAGGTAATTACTACATTAAAGTAATTTATGGCAATGTAGTGTATAAAGAATAAGATGGTTTCAGTCTTACTGTTATTTGAAACAGAATCAGTGGATATGTAATTTGCATAGTTGAAACCTAAGCGACCATAGGCGATAAGGAACTATTGAAATGTGATTAGCACAAGCAATTTAGAAAACACAGATGTAATAGAAGAGGTGAAGGTATTCTGGTTTATGTCAAAGAGGGAATATTTTGTAAAGAATGGGTCGAAGGTTCTAACTCCGAAAAAGCAGTGGAGAGCGTGTGAATTGAGATTGGTAAGAGTGAAAACCTACCTGTTTTACTTGGAACGTGATATAGGCCGTCGTCTAGTAGTGAGGAATATGACAAGTTAATTTTTGAGGAAATCAAACGAGCAATCAAAAGCTAAGGAATGCTATAAAACTTAATTTCACAAAGACTAAACACGTTATAAATTGCACAATCAATAAATACGCTGAGGTAACTAGTTTCGATAGACCAACGTCTATCTTCTTCAGACCGACATCCGATCACGTCGTGAAGTGTGCGTCGACTGATCTTCACGACGTGATCGGACACTTCACGACGTGATCGGATGTCGGTCTGAAGAAGATAGACGTTGGTCTATCGAAACTAGTTACCTCAGCGTATTTATTGATTGTGCAATTTATAACGTGTTTAGTCTTTGTGAAATTAAGTTTTATCGCATATGCACAAGTATTAGTCCACCAATTTACGGTTATAATCTAAGGAATGCTATTAGAGCTTTAACTATTCAAATATTGACTGGGAGAAGTGTGAGGCGTCTAGAAAAGGAAAGTCATTTTACGAACTTTGTAATTGATTGATTTTCTTACCAACATGTTATCTGTTTTACAAGGCAAAAGTCTGTTTTGGATTTAGTGCTTTATACCGAATAATGTAGTGTTTTACATCTTCCCATGGGTGAACCGCTGGGTGACAGTGGCCACGATGCTACTATTTTCCAATCTTCCTATTAAATGTTTTATTTCCATAACGGAAAGGAAGATTCCAATTTTTCAAAAGACAAATTTGAGAAGTTCAGGAAAAGTGTTTCAGAAGACTTTGCAGTTCTTTTGACTGGTCTTAATACGAATGGGAAGTGGCAAGGTTTTAGCTCGAAGCTTAAAAAGCGTACGTGTAACTTCGTTCCCTTGAGAAAGAAGTCAAATCTTCGAAAGGTCAGTCCTCCGTGGTTTAATAAAAGTTGAAGCGCGTCTATTCTACAATAATCAAATGTGTTTAAGACTTTCAAAATTTCCTGTAATCAATCGGAGAGGGGTGCTTACAATCAAGCTAGAAGGTTATTTATATACGAGGGAGTACGAAACGTAAAAAAAAAGAACACGAATCAGCGATCTCGAAAAATATAATTTCTATTTCAAATGCGTTTTACAGCTGCGCTGAAAGTCACAGAGTTAGGTTCGGAAAAGATAGCAGCTATTTTGTCTCCAGACGAAGATCTTATTCCGTTAATTCTGCTATGGCGAGGTTTCTGAACAATAATTTTGCATCTGTTTTTGCCCAAAGCAGTGGGTTCGGGGTTCACATTAACTTAGTGCCTGGGCTGATGAATGATATGATACTCGACAAAATAAAAAAAAAGATTTACAAACAACTGTTTGAAATTAAAAGTACAAGGACTTGATAAAGTTTACCCCAGAATACCGCCTTGGAATGACGTCAAGCCGCATCTTATTCGTATTTAAAAGGCTGCCTCGAGTAGCTACCGGTATCTGTCGCATGGTAATAATGTATTCCGTTAGTGAATATTGTGACCTGTACTTTACCTTCGATCAATGTAATGGTAATGCCTTACAAACTGCTGGGGAATATGCCCATCGCTATCCATTACGCCGTCCTCCTGATGTCAAAGTCATCAGGTCAAAAGGGTGGGTGCCAGACTGAGCAATACAGGAAGCGTCGATCAGACACACGATCTCCACGATGTTGGTGGACGAACGCACGTCGGGCTGATGCGAGCACAGGCAGATGCAATGCTTGGCCTGGTGGAAGAAACTCCCGAGTTGAGCACACGCGCACTAGACAGGGAGCGGCATGCGAGTAGCAGAACTGTGCACAGACAATTACGGTCAGAGGGGCTATACCAATTTCGCTACACAGCCGTGCAAGATCTACAACCAGATGACTTTGAGCGACGCATTGACTTTTGTAAATGGCTATTGCAACAACATGACGCCGATAATGCTTTCATCGCACATATCTTCTTTGGACATGTGAAGCGTGCTTCACACGTGATGGTGTCTTCAACCGTCACAAGAGCCTTATGTAGTCAGGATCCAATCCTCGTGCAATCCGCCAGTAGAGACATCAGGCCCGCTTGTCTGTAAATGTGTGGGCTCGCGTACTAGGCGATAGCATGATTGGACCAAATCTGCTGCAGGAACGGCTCCTTGGACATTCATTATTGGTATTTCTCTGGGACGTATTACCCCGAGATATATATATTAGATGACATACCCTTAGCGGCCATCAAGGGCCTATGGTTCCAGTATGATGGAGCTCCGGCGCATTTCAGCACTCCTGTACGGAATTGACTGGATATGGAATACCCACGCCGCTAGATTGGGCGTGTTTCATGGCCGCCACAATAGCCAGATCTGCCCCATTTGGATTAATTTTTCTGGAGCCATCTGCAGGAATCGGTTTATCGAGACCTAGTTACTTCAGAAAGCAACTTAGTTGCTCGTCTTCATGCTACATGAGCTTTCGTGGACACCGAACGTGTGCAGTCAGCAATTCCTAGGCCCTCGTTTTCATGCCTCGATATGCAGAGTAGACATCTTGAACATCTTCCTATGTAAACATGTGCAAATACCGATGTGCATGTCTCTATTAAAGTTTTTTTTTGCATCGGATATGGCGCCATAGTCTTCTTTCGCATTTTTCTCGAAAACTAAAGGTAGCACAGGTACAGTCCTTTGTGCATTTTTTATGTATTCCAAGCGAGGAATCTGACTGTGCAGAGTTTGGGCGGTTTTGCTGGGATACCCTGTATATATAAATATAGATCGAGTTAATAAGACGGTTAAGCAATTGGTTATCTAATCAAAAACAGCGCGTTGTAGTAAATGGAACTTACTCAGATTGGTAAAATGTTGTGAGTTGTGTCACTCAAGGGCCAGTTCTGGGACCCCTTCTTTTCGTATTCAGTTGAATGACTTAGAAGAGAAAGTCATATCATTTGTTTTATTTTTATCAAGTTTGCGGATTACGCTAAGGTCATGCAAATTGTAAACAATGAAGCTGAAGCCTGGGAACTACAAACGGTATAGATAAACTTGTGGGATGGGCGCAAAAGTGATCCATGGTCATTAATGTCGAGAAACGTAAAGTGATGCATTTCGGTAGTAAAAACAAGGAACTTAGTTAGCTACATGATAGAAGGGAGAGAACGCATGACGGTAGAGTGTATGAAAGACACTTACGCGCTATTACGAGTGAATATCTCAAATTTTTAAATTAGTGCATTGCAGATGTTAAAAAAGCTAACAAGGTATTAGGGGTTTTCAAAAGTCATCCTAATTGTTATGAGAGAAAAATTGTTCTCTCGACGTATAGAATGTTAGTGTGTCCGCATGCAGAATATGTCGTGCAGTTTCGGCCACCGTACTTTGTGAAAGGCATTGATTATCTGGAAAGAGTTAAAAGAAGAGCTACTAAGACATCGAGGGGTTATGGCATCTTGAGTATGTTGACAGGTTAAAGGAACTCGAACTTTTTAGCTTTCAGAAAAAGAGAGCTAGAGGTGACTTAATTCTGACTCAATTGTAAACAGATTTGAGGTAGTTAGTAAGGACTTCTTTAGAAATGGCCACAGTGGGATCATGAAAAAAGAAATGGGATGAAACTGATTACAGAAAAGGCTAGGTTACAAGTAAGACGTGAGTTTTGATCGAATAGAGTGATAAACAATTGGAATAGAATAGCGAAATAAGTGATTGAGGTAAAAAGGGTTTGAAAGCTTCAAGGAAAGAAATGAATGATCCCCTCAGTATTTTTATCTAGCAACAATTTGGTTTTCCCCCACTTTGCTTTTGATTTAAATCTTCATTAATTGAGAATGATTTCTACCGTTGTATTTGGTTTTAAGGGTTTTTTCCTTTGAAGGTTGTTTGAGTCTTTTTCACTCCTTTCCTAATACTTTTTCTCTGAACGTTTTGCCAAGTTTAGTTTCTATTGACGATGGTACTCTGTCCCATTTTAAAATTTCTCCTGGACGATGGAACTTTGTTCCGTAATTATAGTATATCGACAACTGTTGTGCGATTGTGTGTATACACTTACATTTTTAAGGGTTCAATTTTTTATGGCAGGTTTGCGACAACGGAACCCTGTTCCTTAATTAAAGTAATGCACACTGGACGAAGGAACTTCGTTCCGTAATTTTGTATTTCTTTTTTTTTTTATGCCGATGACAGTTTGTTTGACTCATGTATAACGAACGGTTAAAACTTATCTGATAGGGTAGCATATAAGATAACACGGGTGTAATTCTTATGTTTCTTAATGCCCCATATGTTGACGACGGAAATGGCTTCGGCAATTTTATGGGTTTTATATGTAGATCGGACTTTGCTTTGTATATAAATGTTCCATGTGAATTTAATTCCTTTATTTTTTGTGTATTTTGTGTTTGTTTTTCATCATGGTATTTGTTTGAAAAAGAACTCCGTTCCGTAATTCATTCAATATACCCTGGACGAGGGTACTTGTTCCAAAATCGTGGCTTTTGTTGACGAGAGTAGTTATGCTGACTCCTATAGGATGGTTGCTTGGGTGCACCGTGGGTAGATCTCACAGTGGTTTTACATGCTGGACGTTGGACGGGAGGTTCTACTTTCAGCAGCCCGTCTGTAAGAGAATAATTTTGGGCAGGTTTCGTCTATACGAAATTACCTAAAGGCTTCTTGATACTGACGATGGACGATGTAGTAATGAATTTGTCTAGTTAAACGGTATGTACAAAGTGTTGAAATTATAAACGTTTTTACTGAGTATTGGTGTTTCCTGCTCCTCGAGAATTCACCTGTTTCGGTGAGTCCAGGGAGTAGTGGAGTAATTTTGAAAAATAATTAGGTGTAGATGCCGTTGGTACATAATTAAATGGAAATGTAGTAATTACACTAATCTATGACTCTTAAACCCTTTTGAGAAGTGATTTGTTCAAACAGGTTTTTATCAATTAATTTTAAATTCTGTTGCTGTAAATCTGTTATTTTTATGCGTTTCTTTTTTTTCCCAAATATATGCACTAGGAATGGTATACTGCTGCATAGCACGTAAATTGACTTATAAGTCCCCTATTTATATTGTTGATTTTCTCTGGGTCATGATTTTATTTTTTCTGTGTGATTTTTTTTCAATTACTTATAATTTTTGTTTTTAATGATTTTTCATTCTCTCAATAGTAAAGATAAACAATTGTGTTCTTTCTGATCTGGAAAGTGCGGGTTCATATATGTTAAACTTTCAAGCTTTATCTCTATTTGGTCTGTTCCATATTAATATAAGAAGTCTGAACAACAAATTATCAGAACTCGAGTTTCTTCTTTCTTCACTCAAATGTGAAATTAAAATGATAGCAATAACCGAAACTTGGTGGCCAGAGGACTATGAACAAAAAATTGGGGGTTATCAGGTGGTGGCAAGGAGGAGAACATACCCCAAAAAAGGTGGTGGAGTTGCGGCCTATGTAAAAAACAATATTGAATTCGAAATGGACGAATCATATGTAACAAAATATTTCTAATCAATCGTTTTGAAGTTATATGACAGTACTGTAGTGGTAAGCTACAGGCACCAAATGGTGATTTCTCAGTATTTGTCGAATACATAGCGTGAGTGTTGGATGGAAACACACAGAATGGTAAAATACATACATACTGAGCGACTTTAATGTAGACTTTTCAGTAAACTCAGACATTTAAATGATCTAATGCTAGCTTATAACCTGACACATACAATTAGCATTCCAACCAGGGTGACAACTAATTCAGAAGCGGTACATGATCAATGTTTATCCAGCAATGATGACTTTTCACCTGTAGTAATTAAATACCACATCAGGGACGATTTTCCTGGTATATAGTTTGTTTTAAAACAGATCGAATTAATCCAAGAAAAATGAATACGAATTTCCACCGTAAAATTACAAGCGATAATCTATCCGAGCTAGAAAGAGCAATAACTAGTATTGATTTCCATGAAGTCTATGTTAAAAGAGACTGTGAAGTCCTCTAGCCCGGTTGTTCTGGTGACCGAGGGAAAGTTTATTTTCTTTCATTCTTATAATTGTTACTAGGCGTCGTAACCTGTCGATTGCGAACGCCAATGATCCAGTTAATCTTACAGTTTAAGAAGAGTTCATGCAAAGGAATCTTCACTCGATAATTACACAGTACATAAAATTAGTGAATTAGTTCTTTATTGATTTGGAATATTAGAAAGTCTGAATCGCCTACATCGGTTGAGGAGGAGAGGTCGGTAGCGGTGGAACTCAGAGTTGTCTTGTTTCGCTGCCCTGTATATACGTCTCGCGTATAACGGACGCCAACCCGACATTTGTCGCTTCTTGACTGTGCCGGCTCTGTTTTCTGAACAAAACTGGTCCATTGGGTGCCGTTGTTATATATCCGCAGATTTGGGAACCCTTTCCCCGATACATCCGTAATGAAATGATCGCTTATATTGTGCACTACCTTTTTTCTTGTCCTTTACTGCCTCCATCAGCAACCGTGCGTCCGTGCGTGTTTTTTTCTCTCTCCTCGCTTTTCATCCCTCTCGTGCGGACTTGCGTCATACCCTTTCACCTCCCACGACTGATTTTCCTTCATGGAGGAAGCAGAAGGGGGCCGGAGTGTTTCTACCCTCTGAGTCCCTGACAGAAACGTTAATGGGGCAATCTCCGAATTTTTCAAACTAATAGTACAACTACAGGATAAATATTATAATTTCCACCT
>JJRW01S0035571.1:14568-31133 GCA_001188405.1 Loxosceles reclusa
TAAGCAAAAGCATTTCAAATGTCATTCAATTAGTTGATAGGTATTGTATACGTCTGTAATGTTGCTAATTTAATTGTACTTTTTCTGAAATCACAATCTAACTTAATATTTTACATTGGTAACAATGGGTATTTAGCTTCAGTAAGTTTTTGTTCTTTTTTTTGTTAATATATGGCTCTTCATCATGTGTTTATAACATGAATTTTCAGAGAACAATGGCAATTTTTTTTACATACCATTGTACTTCTCTGAAATTTTTGGTTACTATATTTCAATTTTAGATGTTTTTTTATTAGAACAAATAATCATTTTATTCATGTCAGTGAAAAAAGCATGTTTTGAGTTACCTGAAGAGCTTTGTTGAAAATCGTGTTTCATTGTTTAAGGTACTCAAGTTGTGTTCTTTTGCCAGAATAAGCATGTTTTGTTACATTGTCTACATTGAATGTATAATTTTGTTCTGGTAACTGAGTTGTCATCAAGTAGCCATTAAATCTCTGTATGCTTTTAGAATGCAAAAAAAATTGCATACAATGTTTTCAAATAATGTGCCATTTTTGATACCGTTATTAATCTGCATTTGAGATACTGTTTTTACTGATACTCTTAATCTGAAGCATTACATACAGTTAATGTACAGTTTGTACCATACAAATGTATCAGCATTTGGGTAATAACTTTGTTCACAAGTTTGGTAGTTAAAGGTTTGATTAGCCAGAGCGTTGTTTTGGTAAAATATTTGTTTATGGTGCTTTCTTTAATTGGCTGTACTGAACAGTCTTGTAAAGCACGTGCAAGCAAGCATATTGTTGATTGTACTTTGGCTGTTTATGACCAGATGTGGTTTTTGGTGCTTGAAGTTGGAAGTTTTGCTGGTGGTTTTTTTCCAGGAATCAATTTTACTTTTCTGTATTTTCATGTATAATATTGGGGTGGTTTTTTTTATATAGTAATATGCACTACTATTGTGTTAGGTTGCTGGGAGATCCTTCTTGATGTTACTTAAGCGAAAAATTTAAGTTTGAAAAATAGACATCTCATTTTAAAATAGACTTCCAACTTCAACCACATGGTAATAATGTTTTAAATTTTTAAACATGCAGCTATTCTACTTAAAAGCAAGCAAAGTTGTATCTTGGTGTTCTTTACTTTGTACATGTTAAATATAAAATGTGCAATTGTATATTTTTCCAGTGCCTTATGTATATTTTTTGCCTGTCGCGTGTCGCAAGATAGAAAATTAGTGTTAAGTATGTCTTACCTCATTATGGGAGGAAGGAATCTCATATGTTAAGTAGATTTTGTTTTGTTGTACTTAAGATTCCGCTTTGGCAGAATTGTGGTTGTGGACTATAACATATATTCATTTATTTGTCAGTGCCAAATAGTTCATTTTATCACCAGTGTTGTAAAAAAATCCCCTCCCATAGAAGCTATTTTTATCAAGTGGCATTGGTCAACAGTGAGTCTTATTGGATGAAAGATTTGTGCAGCTATTGTAGGCAACTAGTGATAACTGTTACAAAAATACTTATTGAATCTCATTCTGTACATGTTTTGTTTGATGATCGTTATTAAAGGTGCCTTGAGAACTCTTGTACATTTACTGTTCTAGGAGACTTAATTTTGTTTCTCATGGAAACTGCCCAACCTAAAATCGATTGTGGTTTCCGATTTAAGAGCAAAGTGCTCTCCATGCCTTCGTAATATTCAGATTGTCAAGTTATGTAAATGTAGTGATACCATTTTATTGTTTGTAGTGTATGTACTTAAATTGTTTCATTTGCAATAAAGTTCAGCTGGATTCTTAATTGTGTCCTTCTGATTTTACTCCTTAATTAATAATCCTGATTTTTCCATCAAAAAGCCACTCCAGTGGTACTGGTGATTGGCTACTGTGCTAAGGAACCTGGGTTAGAATACCGGTTGGCATAGGTGTGTGTTTGTCTTACCTTGTTCATCTTTGCACAGCATGATCTTAAGGTTTTTGAGCTATGAAAAACCCATCATCACCATCGAAAAATGATTTATTCAACTTTTCTGAGATTTATATTCTAAAATTCCCTTTTTATTCTATTCCATTATTACTCTTGGATCATGCCCACTCAGCGTTAATAAAAATTTAATTGGGCCACACTCAGTGTTGAGGTAGGGAAGCTTTGTCTACTAACACTTTCACATTTTTCTCCTGGCATTGGGTGAAAGAACAAATTGAGCATTATAGTACCTTTACACCAATCTGAAGAACAAGTTTTGAAGAATTCATTAGTTGTGAGCATGTGCAGCCATCATTGTAGTTTGTGAAGAATATAATGTCTTTTACTTCATTTTCAGGTATACTTCTTTTGGATATGACAATGTGGATAATGTCCAAAGCTAAAACATGCTGCTAGAGTCAAATATAATGTACGAAAATATTCAACTCTAATTAAAATCAAGACTCTCCTTGAGCCATGTTTTCTGCACATGCTATCATGCCAATATGAACCTCTCTTAAGATAAGACTATTGTTTTGTATTTGAAAAAAGTGCAAACTTAAGGCTTAAAGTGCATTCCTTGGATATAATGTCTGTTTTGTTACAAATACTGAATTTTTGTTTACTTAATTCTTTATTGGGCCACTCCTGTGGCACAGTGGTACGTACCTGCCACAGGCTACTGTGCTAAGGAACCCAGGTTCAAGGCCTGGTTGTCGTGTGTGTGTGTGTTTGTCTTCACCTTGTTGATGGTCAATCTCGTGTTTGGCACAACGTAATCTTAATAGGTCCTTGAGCCATAAAAATTTTCATTCTTCATTGGGCCTAATTTGCCCTTTAACTGTAACTGTCACAGTATGTTGTTTAAAAAAAAATTCCTAGAGAGCAATATTGCAAAAAATTATGGATAATTATAAAATATAATATGGATAATTACTACAAAAAAAATTCTGGGTGAACTGAAATTATTTTTTCAGGTTATACTACTAGGAATTCTAACTATCCCTCTTACTAATATAAGTTAGATAAACAAATGTCTTTCTTAGCTTGAATATCAGGTGTTTTTGCATCTGAGCACCGTGGTGCAGTTAAGTGCACAAGCAATTTTTATAGTTTGTGGTTATTGGTTCGATTCATACTCTCTGCTTTTACCTCAGGGGCTCACCTTGTTTGGTGACTAACAGGGTATGATCTGCCCAAAGTACCAGAGCCTTATTTATCTTATGTTTGGCACAACATATGGACTTGTGTAAATAAATTTCAAGTATCTAGCTTATAGCCAACTCAAGTTTGTTTTCTGAAGGCTTATTATATGCCGTTTACCAGCATGGTGTTTTCTTTTTAAATAAAACTGATTGCTTGAAATTTAATGGCACATGATAATGTAAAGACCATGCTGTGCTGAACAATTACAAATGGGTTGGGGACGAAACGTCACTCGCTGTACTCAACAAATAAGGTGAGCCCCTGCATATTCCCCAGGGGGCTTGTGTCTTATGCAAGTAGGGGAGTGGCGCCCCCGGGCCCTCAGCTGGGCGTCGTATTCTTCAGTTTCTTTGCGACGACCCCTTTCCTATTTCCTCCCTCTCAATCATCTTGTTTTCCCTTCTCGTCTCTCACTCTTTCTTGCTTCTTTTTGTCCCTGTTGTGTGTGAACCCAGAGGTCCACCATCTACAAATAGCTGTGACTGCATGGTGGAGGGGTTATACGTCCACCTTAGCATGGATGCATGTTTGACATAATGCTGTGACCTGTGTTGCTGGAAAAGTGGGGTCCTGGCAGTTAAGGGGCGAGGTACCTGTCCTCAATATACTGCTTTGGCCCTGGCTTCAGTTACACAGGAGTTCTGTGTGACTTGGACTGAGACAGTAGGCTAGATAGCAAGGAAATTGCTACCTTTGGCTAGGGGCAACCGATTATGAGTGTGCAGCAGGATTAGCCTTCGTCTTGGCTTAATATTGAAGGCATAGCTCCTGATTAGCTCTGGCATGCTTGTATGTCCTTTTTTATGACTCCATGGTGGATGGGGTGATTCAGGAGCTGAACAATTTCTCCTTTCAATACCACATCAACAAACTTAAGCAAGGCCTCTAAGAGGCCCTGAACTGTAAGTGCACCAATGTCTTGTGAAAGTGAACTGCTTCTGTCCTTTCCCTCGATTAACTAAGACAATTTGGTATTGAATTCTTTGTCTCCTTTCGTTGTTTCAAAAAGAAATTATAGTGTAGCCAGTACTCTGAAGTAAACTGAGACTGCATTTAAAAGATTTCCCAATCGAAACTGCATCCGCCACGTAATCTAGATTTCTTAAAAAGCACACAGCTAGCAAATATACCCATCACCCTCGTGGGGTGAGCTCAAAAACTGATTTACTTTGTCCCAGAAACAGATCCTCAACGAAATTTCAAAATAAAAGGTCTCAGTAGTATGCCACATATCATTCCATAAGGGTGGCCAGAATGTTCCCACAAAACATGGTATTCTAATATTTGGAACCCCCTCATTACTATCTGGTATAACGACTGGATATCTGAAGTGCCAGTAAGACATTACATCCCAAATCCAATCCATTCCGGTGCTTCAAACGTCAACGTTGTGGTCACAATTAAGCTGTTTGTCATGGTTCTACCTGTCCTAAGTGCAGTCAAGCTTCCCATAATGCAACCTGCTCTATTGCTGCCCAGTCTGTTAGCTGTCAAGGTGACCACAAGATATATATATTCATGTTTATGCCCTTGCTGGAAATGAGCAGGAGATAGTCTGAAGGTGATGCAAAAAGTTTGACTCGGACTCAACTACATGTCTGTTACTTATGCGGCTGCTGTCTGATCCACCATTACTGCGAGTACACAGACGGACGTCAGCTTCCACTTTCTGTAAACATCGCCTTTAACCGAACCTCCAATTCAGCACAGATCAAAAACAAGACCACTAATACAAGTACCCCACTAAACCTCTGGCTGCACAATCTAGCCCCAACAAGATATATAATTCAACCAAATCTCAAAAGTCAAGGAGTAAAGCCTACTTGAAAAAGATGACTGAACAAATGGAAAAAGGATTCGTTCCTCGTGTTGCACTTCTGTTAAACTAATCAGCTGATGACATCAGAGGACATAATGGATGTAGACAAATTTGTCCATCAAATCTAAATAAAAGCACGTTAAAGAGGGAACAACATTAGACTTGGCAGTGATCCTCTGCATAGCATACAGTAAAACTGTGATTGTTTCTGTGCCAACATGGATGATATGAAACAACTCCATATATCAATTCTTCCCAGCATGTTTAGCATTAGAAGAGACGTTTTTAAAGCCAACAGATGACGTACAGCATTCTCTGCTGTAACCATCCTGAGGCATGTGGTGTTGCGCTACTTGTCCGCCACCACATGCTGTCATCTCAGAGGCTTCGAATACTTTTGCAGGATGTAGCTCTTCACATGCATTTATCATCATGTCATGTGTTCTGTGTATTTGGCCCTGAGTGATCATGTCACACTTAACGAACTCGAAGATATTGTTGAGCAATTAATAACATCGTTTTGGTGGCGTGGGGACTTCAATAGGAATAGTCAGCATTAGGGTTGTCCTGATACAAACAGCAGAGGGCAAGTAGTGGACTGCCTGCTAAGAGACATCAACTTATCCCAGCTAAACGCAGAAGAAAACACATCATGTGGCCACAAAATCTGTCACTGCGCGTGACTGTGTCTGCACTCTGTGATCATGGGCACTCCATCAAAACCAATAGGAAGTGATCATTTCCTGATATTGTTGACTCTGTCCACTGCTGAGGTTTGCAATTTCAAATGCGTACTCTGCTGGAAAATTAGCTGCGCCGACAAGGCAGTATATGCTTCATTGGTTAACCTGATGAGAGATGTTGCAGAAACTCAAAACATCGATCAAGCTGTAGCAAAAATTACATCTTTCATTCCCCAAGCAGCAAAGTTCTCCATACCTTGTACATTCACATGATTACCAAAATCTCCGATACCATGGTGGAACCACGAATGTATTGCAGCCTACATAGCACAGAGAAAAAAAAGGGGTATTTTTCAGAGGTGTCTGACCTTGGGTATAACCTCGAGTGCAAATGCTCGTGTTGTCTGCTATCGCATTCATTGGTAAGTGTGGCAGAAGTATGGATCCAGCATTGTCTCCTAGAAATACGAAAGACATACGGAATAAAGTCCGTAGAATATCAGTGGCCATATCTGGTTTCAAGCGTTACCAATTATAGCACTTCATTTTGGAAAGCCTAATCTCGTGCAGAATGTTAACCTGTTTCCTTCAAGCCCTTTATACAAGATGGTTACAATTCTCCATTCCCGCTTCTTAAGGTGAAGGTAGCTTTATATCGCTCTCGTGTTTCAGCAGTAGGCCTCAATTATGTATACAATTCCATACTTCATTAGTTACAAGTATTCTCCATGTTCTATTGCAGATGTTCAACTGCATAAGGATGAAACACTATTTTCCATCTTCGTGGTGACATGCCCTAGTACTCCCATTTTCAAAACCTGCAACACCTCCCAACTATCGTCCGATTGCACATACAAGCTGCTTATGCAAACTAATGTAATGAATGGTTAACTCCCACCTTGTTCACTTCCTCGACTATCTTGGTCATTTATCTCTGTTCCAAAATGGATTCAGGCAGCTTAGATTAACTACAGATATCTTATTTCTCTGGATATGATTGTTTGTCATACACATCTTGCTTCTGTTTTCTTTGACCTAAAAAAAAGCCTATGATCAGACATGGCTATATGGCATCTTTCGTGCCCTTCAATCAATGGGACGGGAGATTTACCAACTTTCATAGAAAACTTCCTAGCATCCCATATTTTATAGGTCTGCATATATATGTGATACTTTCAGTTTTACTCCAAGAAGGTGTTCAAGTGTTACTTTTCGTTGTCAAACTAAATTGTATTCTAATAAATTTCATGAATCTCCCTCCAGTAATTCAGTGCTTTATGTATGTTAACTACTTACAGATTTCCTACAGCTCTGTGAATATATAACTTTTGTACAAAGGCTGCAACTATCACTGAACAGAATACTTTGGTGGGCAGATGAAAATGGCTTCAGATTTTTCCACCGAGAAGACAATATGCATGCATTTCTGCTGCAGATACATTATATCCTGATCCAAACTTATATTTGGGTTCTACACCTATTTCCATTGTGTCCAAGATTCATTTTCTTGGTGTGCCCTTCAACTGATCTCTTACCTTTTATGGCCCATATACAACTGAAAGTGTCGTATATGGCATGAAGATGCTTAACATAATGTTCTTATCTACAAAACGGAGAGCTGATCATACTTCCATACTATCCCTCATTCGACCAAAACTTGACTACGTTTGCATGATCTACGGCTCAGCTCATCAAGTCTCGTCTGAAGCTTCTCGACCCAATACGCGACAAAGTGCTTTGAATTTGTACGTATTGGCTTAAGAACTAGCCCTTGTACTGTGTCATCAGCAACTCAGCCTTCAGTATTACCTCACAAAACACATCCACTGTGGCAGGTTCCAACCCAGTTTTACCCATCTCTTCCCTGTATGGCATCTTTCATCCCAAGTATGGTATTTGAATACAGTCTATGTTGGATGACTTTGGAGCAGTAGCAATTTCTGCGCGAGACCTAATACCACCTTGGGAGAGGATCTTTCTACCAATGTGTCTCGATTTGTGCGCATACGCTAAATCTAGAACACCCAATGCACAGTATCTTAAATGTTTCCTAGAGCACCAAGCTGCATTTCTTGATCATATAGAATGGCCTTTCAGGTTGTGTTGTTTTGTGCCATTAGGCATAAAACAACCAACCTGGTAATATTCCCATATACAACGATGGGTCTGAATAAGACATTTATGTTGGCTCAGTGATGGTTTGCCATGATGTTACACCCACTAATAGACTGCCATCTCAAGCATCCATCTATAACGCTGAGCTACATTCCACATCCCTTGCACTCAAGCATGTATATTTTTCTTGGCTGAGGAAGTGCTTTGTTTCACTTGGTGATTTGCAATTCCTTTCTTCTCTACAGTCAACTCATCCTATTTTGCTCCACATGCATACTACATTTATCATCAGAAGATTTGATATCCGTTTTTATTGGATTCAGGGACACATTGTAATATTGGGAAACGAGGAAGCAGCTCGAGTGGCAAAGTCTGCTTTTTCGGCATGCCATCTACAGATGCCTGTACCATATATCAACTGGAAGACAGTCACCTGAGCTCGTATTTGCAATATTGGCAGAATGTTTGGGACACTCAAATGGCTAAGAAACTGCATGCAGTGAAGCCCGTCCTTTTCTGACTGGTGCTAAAACCATCTGAGCAGCGAGCAAGTTATGCTGAATCGCTTTTCCATATTGGACACACCTGACTCACTCATGGATATCTCTCTTGCTAGGAGAGAATGCACAATCTTGTCATTATTGCCATTCCACTCTCACTATTAATCATATATTTATTGAATCCCACTTTAAATTAACTCCATTTCAGAATTTTTAGTAATTGTAATTTAAGTGTTTTGGGTTCAACATGTGATTTAGACCTAATGAAACATTTTTTTATCATTAATGTATATCATGAAATTTGAAATGGTAATCATCCTTTGAAATTTTAGTAATCATTCTTGTCAGTTCCAAATAAGTCCTGTGTTTGGCACAGCATCACCTTTGGAGGACCTTGTGACATTAAAATTCTAAACTAACCAACCCCACGGTGTTCAACAACGTTCCGTTTAAGATGAAAATATGTAGAGTATCTGTATCGTCCAGGAGGAAGAGTTAGCACGTTAATGAAGGCAAGCACCTCATGGGGTTGTAAGTTTTAATAAAACAAGGTTCTGTTTATGCTAGTAATATAGCGACTATCTGCATCGTCTGTTGTGGCGTGGCTCCTTATCATATGAGGAGACTTTATGCTCATGGTGTCTGTTTGAATGCCACTCGTATATATTCTGCTTTTAACAGAATTCCATCCTGAGAATTACTGTTAATTTTTTAAGGCCTTTTACTATGTACAGCACTGGCTTAAGAATAAATTATTTCCTGCTGCAAGTGTAATTTGTTTTTGTAAGTAAAACATTTCCTGTAAGCTAAATATGATTCCTGCTTAGAGTGTTGGTTGTGCTGGTGGTTGGAGTTCTTGCTTGGAGTGTTGGTTGCTTGAAATGTCACAAGGGCTTGTAAAAACCGTGCTGTGCCTATCAAGTACGAATGGGTAGGGAATGCCACCTCGTTCTCCTCACGCTTACCTTTCTGGTGAGTACGGGGGAGGGGGGTCCCCTAGTTATATGTAGTGTTGCTTATCACTATGTGCCATTACACTTCAAATTAACCCTGAACTCATCTGTAAAGGTGAGCACCTCGTATTCCACTGCTGTTAATAACCAAGACCTTAACACGACTGAAAATCTATGGGGCCGACTAAAGTAACTTAGTCAAAATCAAACCAAAAGTAAGATCTAATTTAATAGAAGCAATAATTCAAATCTTTGTGCGACATAACAGCTGCAGAGCTTAAAAACAGTTTGCTTACTACATGGGAAGGCTTTGGAATACCCTAATTAAGGCTAAAGATTAACTGACATTTTGCGAATTTGTGTGTCTCATTTTTTTGTAGTTTCATTTTTATAACCACTATTCATGGTTTGAAAGAAATCCTTCATAAAAGTTATTCATTACATTCTTGATTAAAGTATCTTCCTATCTATATATACCCCTCGGGGGCTCACTTTTTGGTGAGTACTGGAAGATGCCAGTACAATATAGTGTTCAGTAATCACCTTCTGTTTGGCACAGCATACAGCCTTTACAGGCCTTCATGCCATTAAACTTCAAATAATCAACCAATCCATTGATATAATTTTATGGTATTACTAACAAAAAAAAAAGTAATGAACCATGAAACCTAAAAAATAATTTTTACAAAAGGTTTTCACAATCTTCGCCTGCTGAAATTAGTTCAGTGTTCCCGCGGCACGTGATAATTGTACGTGGGAAATTCCTGACCAGGCCAATTTATTCTTCCAGGATGTAAGGCTGTCTTTGAGTCTTGCGATGAGATAAAGGGTCTGGGAGTCAGCATGGATAAGCGAGCTTCACCCAGTCAGAGTAACCCAGTAAAGAGGGTGGAGCAAGTTATGGGTCAACTTGTATACTTTACCCACGCAACATAGGAGCTGAAGGTCGGAGCGTTTTGAATGGTGTACAAGTGATCTATAAAGCGAATGGTAATGAATGCTGCTGGTGAAAGACAAACGGCAACGTCCAAATGAGCAGACTTTGCTCTCTGAATTTGCAGTCTTTAGGACAGTCTCTAATGATGCCTTGTGACATTGGCTGGTATCTGCCCGTGGGATTTGAACTGAGAAGCAGCTGCCTTTCAGGGAGCAACATCCATGCTTCCATGTATAGAACGTGGAAGTGCTCCTGGAACCAGAGATCAAACCTTGGCGAAAATACCCAGCGAGCATTTGGGTATGAAAAATTTGCCCACAGTTCTAAGAAGGGTAACAGTGTAGGCAACACAATTACGAATTTTGTGCACTCCCTAAAATTCAGACTAAATGGTCTTTGAAGCAGAGGCATTCACTTTTCAGAAAGTGGTAGAGTAGGTGCGCTGTCTGCCGCAGGGTATGATAGTACTGGTCTTATCCGACAGTATGTCAGTACTGTCGAAATACTAAAAAAAGACTCTGCTGGTCTAGGGATGTCACGTCACTCCCCGTACTCACCAGAAGGGTTGAGCCTCTTAAGGGGATTTGAGGAAAGTAAACGTCATATCGAACTGCTCTGGTTGCACGGTCACAGGGACCCCAGGCGAGTTGTCAGACAAGCTAGTGAAAGCCAGCTACCGCCTGAGCTCTGTACATTGTACAAAAAAAACTCTTGTCTCAAGGATAATGAAGGATTGGCAGAGGCGTATCTTAACATACACACACATCCAGCCGATTTGCTTAAGAAATCGTCCCCAAAGTGAGACACCGCACAAAAACCAAGGGTTGGTTCGTTGAATCAAATTTAAAGGCACAAGAGCCTGCAAAAGTCATATTGTGCGAAACACAGGGTCGATTAGAAACTGCCAATTAAGTTAAGAGCATAATTGTGAAGTATTGGTGAAACACAAAAACTGTTTCAGCAGGTCAAAATTACATGTTGGACCCAAAATGCTTGTAATATTCAAATTATGATTGTTAAAAGCGGGACATTCAATAAATGTGATTTATTGTAAGAACAGAATGGTAACATGGACAAGAAGATGCATTCTCGTTTAGCAGGCGACATCTATGAGTGAGATGTGTGTGTCTATTATGGAGAAGAGTGTAAAGCTTCCTCCCTCTCTCTGGGCAAGCAGCTAATAGGTGAGTTGTAAAGAACGGGCTTGAAACTGAAATGAAAAACACTTTATGCAGTCTGTTACGATCTCCATGAAGGCTGTACACACACAAGACAATCAATGAAGGTTCTCTTGAAAAAATGAAGATGGTAGTTTCAGTAAGTGGTGAAGTTACCAGTCGCTTCTATTTCTGTCACCCATGTGTGAGTGACTACGATAGCTTGAGCCATAGTTACCACCATAGCCTCCACTTCTGTAATAATCTTAGCCATCACCAGATCCACCTCTGTAGAAGCATCTTCCAACATCACGTCCTCCTCATGTTATTGTTTCTGGAAAGATCTACTCTGATTTCATTACCATTCAGGGCTGTGCCATTCATTTCTTTTATGGCTTCACTAGCCTCTTAGTCATCTTCATATTCAACAAAGGCAAATCCTGGTGTTTTTCTAGTAAACCCAAACAAATTGTATGCAGCTTCACAGCATGCCAGTTGATAGCTGTTTGACCGCTCCGAAAATTCTACCAAGTAGTGCGAATACGGGTTCTGGTGACAGGCTTCCAAACAGTGTATGGGGTGACATCTGCTACAGCTAGCCGAAGAAGCAGGCTTCACTGCTCGTTCACAGAAATTACAACATGCTCAGGAATCCAATAAAAACGGGTGTCAAACCAGTGTGATAATAAATTGCTCATGGCGGCATGTATGTGGGACAAAGTAAGACAACGAATTTGCAAACACTGAGTAAATCGGAGTAGATAAACACTTCCTCAGGGAAGAACGAAGTATATGCTTAGCTGTAAAAATGGATGTTTGAGAACGAAGGCTATCCATGATTATAACGACTCAGCAGACCAGTGATACGAGAATATAATTGGGGAATTTGATGCTCTCTAGGAAACTGCATATACATAAACCACATTTTAACGTACATGCACAGATCGAGACGCACTAGTGGAAGGATCTTCTCCCAAGGTGGCGCTGCGTCTAATGCCGAATTAGCTCAACCAAAATCGATTGCATTCGAATCCCAAGGCTTGGGATGCAGGACAGTGTGCGCGATGGGTGTAAATGGGTTCAAATGCTCGACGCCATAGTGGATGTCTTTTGTGAATCTTAACTTGAAATAATATCGAAGGCTGAGTTGCTGGCTTCGCAGTAGTAGAGCTGGTTCGTTAAAAAGCATGTATGTTCAAGATCTGAAAAGAGGAGGTTCAGAAAGCACCAGTGCACATACGAAGCGCCTGGTGGTATACTGGGTTGAGAAGTCTCTCACGAGCTGAACCATATATCATGAAGTGATGATCAAATGAAAGACCCATACAGGCGTAGTAGTAGTGAGGTATGACGAGCTCCTCCCATCCCCAGCTAGATGATAAGAACTTTATGATTTAAGTACATTCGTGCACAGCACTTTCAGTTGTACATGGGCAGTAAAAATGAGAGATCCGTAGAAGATAAGACCAACAAAAATGGCTTCACGCATAACCGGAATGGGCGTAGAACCCAAATATATATAAATTCGGATTGGGTCTGAAGCCATTATCGTTCGCCCGCCGGCTGAAGGATTCTGTTCAGCGACAGTTGTAGCCTTCGTCCCAAAAGTTGCATAGATGTAGAAGATCTGTAAGTCGTCAACATACATAGAGCACTGAGTTCCTGGAGTGAGATTTGTTAAAATCCATTCAATTTGATAACGAAAAGGGTAACATTTAATACAGAGCCTTGAGGTATGCCGCCTTCTTGGGAAAACTGCCTGAAACTGTGTTACCTATACGGACTTGGAAAGTACAAGAAGCATGAAAGTTGGTACATTTCCCGGAGTCCCATTGACTGAAGGTCACACAGGATGCTGTATCGCCATGTCTGGTCATAGGCTTTTTCCAAGTCAAAGAAAATTGAAACAAGGTGTGTGCGATGAACAAACGTTTGGGAACCAGAGAAATAAGATAGTCTGTAGTTGATCTAAGCCGTCTGAATCCATTTTGAAATGGGGGTAAAAGACCAAATGATTCGAAAAAGTGAATAGGATGAGAGTTAACCATCCATTCCAAGAGGAGAAAAAAAAAGCTTGTAAGTGCATACGGTTGGGGGAGAAGCAAGGGTCATTTCCAGGTTTTGGAAACAGTTATTGCCCCAAGGATGCTTCAGCCATATACAGTTGAACATTTGTAAGAGAAGGGGGAGAAATTCGAGTGGTAAAAGGCGAAGCATGGCATTGTGCAGTTATAGATGTGCGCGATGAAAAGTTATTTTTGCTGTTTAAAAAACTCACAATATATAGAAGAATAGCGACCTGTTTCGACCTGTACAGATGATTGCCCTTGTCAAAACCACGTCTGGTAATGTGTGACGATTCATGGTTGTTCCTGCTTTGCTCAAAAGGCTCTTTCGTATCGCGGAGGGAATTGATGTAATTGGGCGGTCGCGCCATCTGGTGCGGTCTTCCGATTAAGAGTACAAATTAAATTAAGCCAAGCGGTGGGGAGAGGGGGTGTTGAGGTGGGTTCATTGACTAGAGAATTTTTGGGGAAGGAATAGCGAAAGCTTTACCAGGGAGAGTGAGTCTTCCTTATGATCCAAGCATCAGGGAAAATAAATCCGTGTTCATGGTCCCAGCAATGTTGTGCTATGGATGATTTATTCAATTTGCTTTTTCTTACATATTGTTCGTGCTTGTGAATACAAAATTTTAGGCACCTGCGCGTCTGTATGTATGACATCCCGCATTCACATGGAATTTGGTAGATGCTCCAAGAATTGGTTTCATGACCCGTATCTTTGATATGGGAAATTATAATTTTGTTGAAAAGGACCAGGGAAGTTTGAATTTGAAATTTTGACAAAATTCAGGCAATTCTGTTGCTTATAAGGGGGGAAAGGGAAGAATCGCCTGTCTTTGGGGAAATGAATCTCTGACAGGGCAAAGGGATGTGTGTATTGATCGATGAAATTTGTTTTACGGCCTGTGGCAGTGTTTCAGATGGTCTATTTATCTGTCAAAGAAAGACTTAACAGAGCAAATTTTGATGACACGAAAAACGTATGTTTGGAAGGCCAAGAGCTTCTGTTGAATGGGATGGCAGGATTTAAGAGTGAGGAGGCAGTGAAACTGAAAGGGGTTTGCAGTAAACCGAGGTGGTGAATTTCTCAGCGTTTTTTTTTTTTGAACCGGGACGACAATGAATTGAATGTGGGGGGTCAATTTAATTCATGTTATCGAGAAGACGTGGTAATTCTTCTGGAGTGTGGTCGTGAAGTACAAACGTGTCATACACTTAGCGTATCCAAACCATAAATTTCATCAACACACAGAAACTTCTAGGTGAGAGTGCCGCGTCATTTGATGATCCCGGTTCCAACGTTTCGGCGTGATTGCACGCATCTTCTTCAGAGAACTGAAGGTGAAAAAAAAAAATCACCTTCAGTTCCCTGAAGAAGATGCGTGCAATCACGTCGAAACGTTGGAACCGAGGTCTCCAAATGACGCGGCACTCTCACCCAGAAGTCTATGTGTGTTGATGACTCTAGCCGCGAAAGTCTTCGAATTTTAATAAATTTGATGTTTTGTAAAAGTTTGCATTCGAAATAATGCATGTATATGTCAGCAAGAAGGAGGGATAAAGGACAACCCAGCTTAACCCATCTTTTTGGCGAAAGAATTGGTTTTCAAATGAAAAGGCAGATTGCTCTAAGAAAAGTTGTGTGAGGGGCAATTAGGTTTTGAGCTTCTGGCAGAGAGAAGTGAAATTCAACTAATCTCTTATTTACACAGTCAAATGCTCCCTTAATTGGGACGTTGGTAAATAGTGATTGGACGTCAAACGATGCCATGTGAGTTTGGCCTGGGGATAAGTTCTTTAACTTTGACATAAACTCAGTAGAATTCTTTACCGTGAAGGTGTTGCCTGCTAGAAGTAGCTAAATTTCTGGTTAAAAAACTTATCACAACTGGTTAGAGGGAGTTCCAATGTTCGAAATATTAGTCGAAAGGAGACGCATTCTTTGTGCACTTTGAGTAAGGCATAGAGCCTAACGCAGTGTGTAGCAGAGGAGGTACGAGACTTTTTTTAATTGGGCCAATTGTGAGGATTTAATTTCTTTCTGGATTTTTGTAAGGAAGCTTTTGGGTGTGGTCTTTAGTGGGGCATATGGTCCTTCATTAATCAGTTTTCTGACACTGTTGAGGTAAAAGGTTTTGTTCATGACAACAATTTGTCCTTGTCTGCTTTGTAAACAATTATGTCTGGGTTATTTTTTTAATTCTTTAATGGCTTTATGCTCACTGGGTGTCAGGTTGGGGTTGCTTCTTGAGGTCTGATGGGAGAGGAGAGCGTGCTTTATCAGGTATCTGAGAGTTACTTTCTGGGAGGAATCGATTTTGCTGAATTTCAATCCTCTTCCTATGGGAGCAATGAGGTCCACAAGGTGAGGTTTCTTTGTGGCAAAGTTAAGACCGTAATAAAGAACTTTTTAATGTGCTTCAGAAAGGTTCATGTTCACTAAATTGGTAATGAAATTATCGTAAACCGGTTTCGGAGGAGGTTGTTTTTTGGGTATGAGGTCCAACAGTTTCTTTTGGTGGCGGTTGGCTATATCACATCGTCTAGAAATGTTTCCTTCGAATAGATGAAAATTGGGGTATTCAGTTGCGAGGCGAAGGTGGTATAAATCATACCCCCTCTACCACATATATTGAAGCAGAATTATACCGTATAATTCTACTTCAATATATGCAATCCGGCTGCGGGTGTCTTGGATAACTGAGCGTAACAAAGCGTGATACAACTGTTCTAGTGTTGTTGAAATGCTTTGGGACCTATGGAGGTTACAATGCAATTGGATGAATTTGGGCCACAAGAAACTATTGGACCCCATACCCAAAGAAAAACCTCCTCCGAAACCGGTCTACCTTAATTTGATAACCAATTTATCGAATGTGAACCTTTCTGAAACACATTAAAAAGTTCTTTATTATGGCCTTAACTTTGCCACAACAAAGAAACCTCACCCCGAGGACCTCATTGCTCCCATAGATAGAGGACAAAATTCAACAAAGTTGATTCCTGCCAGAAAGAAACTCTCAGGCACCTGATAAAGGACGCTGTCCCATCAGACCTCAAGAAACAACCACAACCTGACACCAGTGAGCACAAAGCCATCAAAGAATTAAAAAAATAACCCAGACATAATCGTTTCCAAAGCAGACAAGGGAG
>JJRW01S0035571.1:31479-45231 GCA_001188405.1 Loxosceles reclusa
TATTGAGTTTATGACAAAGTTAAAGAATTTATCCCTGGGCCAAACTCACATAGCATCATTTGACGTCAAATCACTATTTACCAACCTCCCAATTAAGGTCTGTCTGAATAAGAGACTTGTTGAATTTCACTTCTCAACCAAAAGTTGAAAATTTCCCTCACGCAACTTTGCTTAGAGCAATCCGCCTTTTCATTTGAAAACCAGTTCTTTTGCCAAAACGATGGGTTAAGTATGGGTTGTCCTTTATCCCCCCCCCTTCTTGCTGACATATACATGCATTACTTCGAATGCAAACTTTTTCAAAACGTCAAATTTATTGTTTGGATACGCTACGTGGATGACACGTTTGTACTCCACGACCACACTCCAGAAGAATTACCACGTTTTCTCGATAACATGAATTCAATTGACCCCCACGTTCAATTCTCCACCTCGGTTTACTGCAAACTCCTTTCCGTTTCACTGCCTCCTCACTCTAAATCCTGCCATCCCATTCAACAGAAGCTCTCGACCTTCCAAACATACGTTTTTCGTGCCATCAAAATTTGCTCTAAGTCTTCCTTTGACAGAGAAATAGACTGTCTCAAGCACATTGCCACAGACCAGGGCTTCAGTCCAAACATAATTGACCAGGCCGTAAGGAAATTTTCCCGTCAATCAATAGACACATCCCTTTGCCCTGTCAGATTCATTTCCCCAAGGACAGGTGATTCTTCTTTTCCCCCCGTATAAGCAACAGAATTGACCGAATATTGTCAAAATTCCAAATTCAAACTTCCTTTGTACCTTCCAAAAAACAAAATTATTATTTCCCATGTCAAAGATATGGTCCCTCAAACCAATTCTCTTGGGGCATCTACCAAATTCCATGTGAATGCGGGATGTGGCCATACATACTGACGCACAGGTGCCTAAAATTTCGTATTCACGAGCACGAACAATATGCAAGAAAAAGCGAATCGAATAAATCATCCATCGCACAACACTGCTGGGACCTTGGGCACAGATTTATTTTCTCTGATGCAAAAATCATAAGGAAGACTCGATCTCCTTGGGAAGTGGACACTTTAGAAGCTCTCTCTATCCATTTAAGAATTCTCTGGTAAATGAACCCACCTCAACAACCCGTCTCCAAACTGTGTGGCTTAACTTAATCCATGCTCTTAATCTCAAGACCAATCTTCCTTCCCCCGCACCAGATGGCGTGACCAGAGCTACCGCCTAATTACATCAATTTCCTCCACGACACGAAAGAGCCTTTTGACAAAAACAGGAATAACCGTGAATCGTGACACAATACCAGACGTGGATCTCACGAGGGCAATTGAAAGCCAAACTAGTTACCAATTTCATTATGCAAAGTAAGAGAATGGCAACCCTGGGGCGTATTGCATTTTATTGCTCGACCTCTATCCTCCACGCTTTCATTTTCCCCCTTTCATCTCTCTATCGTTTTGCATGTGAGTGTTACCCATATGTTTGCTGTGTGAAGCGACGTACTGGCCCGGATACACTGCTTTGGCCCTGGCCTTCAGTTAGACAGGAGTTTGTCATCACCCGGTCTGACGCAACCGGCTAGACGGCAGGGAATTCAGTACGTCCTAGTCCGACAGCATTCGTCTTCCTGTTGGCCCAATTTGTGAGAGCATAGGTCCTGATTAGCTCTGGCATGCTTGCACTCCCCTTGTGTAACTCCATAGTGGCTGGGCTGTCAAGCCAAAACACTGACCGAGGCCTCAAAAAGCCCCGAACTGAAAGCGCTGCACTTATATCATCTGACTGGCACCAGTCATTCATCCTGCTTCATTCAGCTGATATGGCGTTCCGTTCTTTGTTGCCTTTCGTTATTTCGAAAGGAATCTATAGTTTAGCAAGTACAGCAAAGTCAATTTGGAAACTGAGTTCAGATTTCTTAATTGAAAGTTATTCCACCGCACAATTCCCATCTCCTAAAAAACGCAACTGACCAACATAGCAATCACCATCACTCCTCACGCGAAGAGACCTCGGAAACCGAAATCCTCACCAAACTGTCAAGCTTACAGATTACAGCAGTACGCCGCATATCATTCCGTAAGAATGGCCAGAACGTTCCCACCAAACATCTTATTCTCACATTTGGAACTCCCACATTACTATCTCGTTTAATGGCAGGCTATTTGAAGTGCTTAATAAGACCGTACATCCCAAATACACTCCCTTACTTCAAATTTCAACGCTTTGGTCACAATCAAGCTACTCAAGATGCAAACTGCTCTACCTTTCTGTGCATCAACTGCCAAAGTGAACACCAAGCATATTCACGTCTGCAGTTAGTTTTTTGCTCCCCGAAAGAATGTGGCTTCCTGGAAGATCGTCGAATCCACCGGGGATATACCAGCCAGCAATTTCAGAGCACAGATCATTTGGATGGAGACAAAGACTGACCATGCATCGGCAGCATACATTACCTTTCGCTCTGTAGATATCTTGTATACAGTTCGAAATGCTCCGCTCTTCAACTCCTACACTGCACGAGCCAAAACCCTTGCTCCAACCTCTTCTTTACAGGGTTAGTCTTTTAGTGAATGAAGCTCGCTCTTATCGATCGTGACTCCCTGAATTTTAATCGCATCGCAATACTCAAAGACTGAGCCTCCCAGCCTGGAAGAGTGAATTGGCCAGCTCAGGATTTCCCCACGTACGACAACTATCGTCAGAGTCTTGGGAACCCTGAACTGAATACAGCGGGCGAAGACAATGCACTCTACTGGGCAAAATTGTGGAAATCTTCTGTAAAAAAAGTTATTTTCGAAGTTTGATGGTTCAATAAACTTTGTTTTTGTTAGTATGATGATGATTGTTTTTTTATGACGCAAGGACCTATTAAGATCATACTGTGCCAAACACATGTTGAATATGAGCAAGGTAAGGAGAAACACACACCCATGCTGACCGGGACTCGAACCCGGGCTCCTCAGCACAGCAGCCTGTCTCCGGTGCCACAGGAGCGGCCTTTTTTGTTGTTAATAATACCATAAAATCATATCGATGGGTTGGTTGTTTAAAGATTAATGGCAGAAAGGCCCTTAAAGGCCATGCTCTGCCAAACAAAACGTAGTTACGGAACACTATATGGCACGGGCAACTCGGACATCACTTACCGTACTCATCAAAAGGTAAGCCCCTGAGTATATATTTATCAACAGAAAGATACTTTAATCAAGAATGTAATGATTAACTTTTATGAAGGATTTCTTTAAAATCAGAACAGTAGTTATAGAAAAATGAAACGTAGCAAGGAGATACAGCGTCTGAAGTTCACACAGAATTTGACCGTTTAACTCCGACTCACTTACCTGGGTTTGTCGCTTATGCGGCAGCTGTCCGATTTATCGTTCCTGCAAGTACACAGACGGAGGTCAGCTTCCCTCCTTCCATAACTTGCTTTTAATCAAACCTCCAAATCGCTACAAGTACCCGATCTGAATTTCCATTTGCACAATCTAGCCCCAAAAAGAATAAGAGCAAAGGATACTTGAAAAAGATAATTGCACAAACAGAAAAAAAGGACTCGTTTCTCATGGCGCACTTCTACTAAAAGAATCAACAAAGGACATATCAGATGACAAAATGGGTGTAGACAATTTATATCCGTCATATCTAAGAAAGTCTTTTTAAAGAGGGAACAACACCAGACTAGGCCGCTACCTCCTACCTAATATCATACACTGGAACTTCAGACCACTTAGTTTCTGTACAAACATGGACGATATGAAACAGCTTGTACCTTCCCGGCATATTTCGCATTACAAGAGAAGTTTTTAAAGCCAAAAGATGACGCAAAGATACAACGACACAGCATTCTCTGTTGCAATCACACTTCTTTTGAACAGCGCGGTTCGGTTGAACTACTCCGCCCCCATCACATAGTCATCTCAAAGGCTATAGCTGTTGGGGTATATTTATCTTTTCTCTTACAATTTGCTCAAATAGCTCAAAGGCTATTGTATTTGCCTCCAGGTGATCATGTCACCTTTACTGAACTCCAAGATCTCGTTGAGTAATTACCAACACAGTCTTTGCTAACTTCAATGGCCAGTCAGCTATGGGGCTTGCTCTGATGGAAGTAGCCGACTGCTGCCTAACAGACCTCGACTTGTCCCTGCTGAACATGGGAGTAAACACTTTCATGAAGCCACAAAATCTTCATTGCACTCTGTCAGAGTATCCTCTGTGGTCATGGTCAGATCATCCTAACCCAATGAGAAATGATCATTTCCCGATATTGTTGAGTCAGTGCGCTGCTGAGGTTTGCGATTGGAAACATGTACCCCAGTGGAAAATCAGCTGCGCTGACTGGGAATTGTATGCCTCATTCGTTAAGCTGATGAAAGATATGCCAGCAACTCAAAATATTGATCAAGCAGTGTCAAAAATTACATCTTCCATTCTTCAGTCAGCAAAGTCGTCCATACCTCGCACATCCGCACAATTACCAAAATCTCCGAAACCATGGTGGAACTACGAATGTACCGCAGCCTATAATGCGCAAAGGAAAAGTTGTGATATTTTTTCGGAGGCGTCCGACCCAATATAATGCTGTGCTTCCAGCAGGCTCATGCAAATGTTTGCTGTGTCTGCCGTCGCAGTCAACGGGGGTCGTGGCAGAAGTATGTATCCAGCATCACGTCCGCTAGAAGCATGAAAGAGACATGAAATAAAGTCCGTAGAATATCCGTAGCCATTTCACATAGGTAGATATATAGGATCCTATATATCTACCTTGCACACTGATGGCGGAACTGTGTCAAAACTTCCTGGTATAAATGTCTTGGCAGAAAGCTTTTCTAAGGTTTCAAACAATATCAGATATAGTATTTCATTTCGGGAAGCTAAATCGCGTGCAGAACATTCACCTCTATCCTTTCTGGCCCTTTCCACCAGATGGTTTCAATGTTCCATTCACTCTTCCTGAGCTGCAGGTAGCTTTATCTCGCTCTGATGATTCCACAGTTGTCCGATCCAACGTCACTGTAGATTCACAATGACGCTGGATCGGACAACTGCGGAATAAGAAACCGAACCAGGTAATTGAGTCAGAGTCACACTTTTTGGCTTCAGTATAGGTGAAATTTTGTGATTTTCAGACGCTATATCTATTGCTCATGTTTCCAGCGAGAACATAGACGTGAATATGCTGGGTAGTCACTTTGACAGTTCCCTCGCCGAAAGGCAGTAGAACAGGTTGCACCATGAATAGTTTGACTACATTTAAGACAAATAAGAGAACTACGACAAGCAGCTTGATTGTGACCAAAGCGTTGACATTTGAAGCAGCAGTTGGTTGGTTATTTGAAGTTTAATGGCCAAAGGGCCTGTAAAAACTATGCTGTGCCAAACACGAGATTATTACGGAACACTATATGGCTCAGACACATCGCAGACGACACGTTACTTCCCGTACTCACCAAAAGGTGAGCCCCTGAGGATTTCGAGCAGCAGAGTAGATTCGGGATGCATGATCTCAGTGTGCACTTCAAATAGCCGGCCGTTATATCTGATGATAACGTGGAAGCTCCAAATTTGAGAATAAGATGTTTTATGGGAACAGTCTTTCCATCCTTACGGAATGACGTGTGGCGTACTGCTGTGACTTTTGGCTTGAAAGTTCGGCGAGGATCTCTTTCTTGGACATACAGTAAATCTGTTTATGAGATCACTCCGCGTGAGGCGTTCAACCTACTATGAGTGGTGATGATGATTGATATATTTGCCACTTGTGTGCTTTTTAAGAGATCTGCATTGTGTGGTGGCAGCAGTTTCAATCAGGAGTTGAAACAGTTTCTTAGTAGACTTTGGTGCGCCAGCTAACCTATAAATTGCTTTGGATCTAATGAATGGAGAAAAAGAATGGGAAGCTATATCTTGTGAATGAAGCAAGAAAAAGGACGGAAGAGGTTCAAGTTCGGTGAAATTAGGTGCACTGCTTTCGGTTCGGAGTCTCTGAGGCCTCGCTTGAGTTGTTTGAAGAAGTAAAAGAATCCATATTGCAAGGAAAATGTTTTAGTCTCCTCACAGCCCTGCCCATCACAGAGCACAAGGGGATGTGCAAGCACGCCAGAGCTAATCAGGAGCTATACCCTCATGATTGGGACAACAAGAAGACTAATCCTGCCGGATCAGTTGGACCCCAGCGTGGACGTACTGAATTCCTCGCCGTCTAGCCGGATGCCTCAGCCTGGGACATGATTGAAACCCCGTCTAACATGGATCCAAGGACAAAGCAGTGTATTGGGACAGTACCTCGCTCCTCAACCTCCAAGATCCCCTTTTCCTGTGACACGGGTCGCGGCACACGGCAAATATGGGGCCACGCTAAAATGGAGGAATAACCCACTCCACCATACAGATCACTGTTACGTGGAATGCTAAACCTTGGTGTAACACAAAAAAAGAGCAAAAAAACTATATATATATATATATATAGAGAGAGAGAGAGAGAAAGAGGGGGGATAGAAGGAAAGAATGGAAAAGTAGTGAAGAAAACAGGAACGAGGTCGTCGCAAGGAAATGGAAGAATACGACGCCCAGCTCAGGGTCAAGGCGTCACTTCCCTACTTGCATAAACGTAACCCCTGGGGGACCTAGGATATTGCATGACACAAATTGTTACTGGATATGCAAGGTTTCTGGCCTATAAGACGAAATATCTCTCGTGACCATCATGCAGTAGCGCCTGTGCAAGTGGTGGCTCTCAACACTATGCGCTTGAATGCCCACATACCGCTGCGGTGTGAAGTGGGTGAGACCTTTGCTCTAGATTGGCTGGTGGATGTTTAATGCTTTGTGGCAGTTTAATGGCACAAAATCTGAAAATGCCATTCTGTGCCAAACGTATAATAAACAGCAATATGGCAAAATTAAAAAAGATGGAAAAACAAACAATCACAAATGGGAACAAGATGCCTGTCGTGTACACATGAAAGGCATGAGGGACAGAAAATGAAAAATATAAAACAGTGATGAAACCAACACTTCATTCAAATGTAAAAATCTATGAAAGCATAAAATTTAAAGCTCAAGAAACAAATAACACGAAAGCAAAAAAACGCAGCAAAATGGTAAAATCAAATGATAGTGGTAAAATAGTATAAAGGTCTAAACTGCACAGGCAGTCCTCAACTACAAGCTGTACGGCATGCAGCTTGTTCACAGTCTGTGTCCCATAAATCTTGCCAGCGATCATGAAGACGGGCACGAAGAACGGGTTTCCAATCAGTGAATGGGACGGGCATTTGGAGATGACACGCTGATAACTTTGCGGCACTGTCTGCAGCATCGGTCCCAGGAATACCGACGTGACATGGAATCCAGCACACACGGATATCAAAACCACAAGTTTGCAAATCACGCAAGGTGGCAAGAATGTAGGACAACACAGGGTTGTTGGAAAGCTGCAGAGAAACAAGAGCCTGAAAAGCACTGAGTAAATTGGAGTACACACAAGTCTGTAACAGAGAGCAACGGCGAATATGGTCCAACACCAGGGAGACTGAATTAAGTTCAGCAGTAAACATATTGTCTTCTGCAGAAAAGCGGTCGGCAACAGCACAGCACACCATAACAGACTAAACATTCCCGTCTGATTTAGACCCATCACTGAAGATGGGGACATGTTGGGAATAGGCGACACGATGCGCAAGGTATGAGTGCACTTACTGAACGTGAGGAGTGCTGCATTTGACAAACCGGCACGATGCGCAAGGTATGAGTGCACATACTGAACATGAGGAGTGCTGCATTTGACAAACCGGCACAGGTCGAAAGAGATGCTTGACGGAAATTTCTCCCAAGGGGCAACAGAGACCACAGCACCATGTGCAACGTAAGGAAGAGGCAAACCAAGCTCACTCGGTACATAACACATTCGAATGCCGAAAGTAGCAACGCAAGACGGGCGTGCGTGAAAAACATGCGCAAGGGTGGGTTCAAACACTCGGCGATATAGAGGATGGGTACGTTGAGACAGCAACTTCATGAAACAGTGCAAGCTCAGGTTCCAACGACAGAGCTCGATCGAAGGTTCATGAGGTGCAACGTAATAAACCAGCGCCTCCTACAGAGGAGGCCAAAGAACAAACTGTGTGACGTCATTATAGTTAGGTATAAAAATAACAAAATGCCCTGTATGAAAGGTATGCACTAATAAACATAGAAGTTTTACAATTTCTTGTGAATATTCATACCTAAAACGACATTCTAATACTAAACTGCTCGATTAGATTATAAAAATATTAAGCTCACATTTTAGTTTAAAATGGAATGTTTTAAATAAGGGTATCAATTTTCCCCAACTGTAGTGACGTTTCACGATTGGTTCTTTGTTCTTCTCTCTAGGAGGCGCTGAATAAATTGTATACAGAAGTCCGGAAAGCACCGATGCAAAAGCGTAGTGCCTGGTGTGTCACCGGTTGAAGCACCTTGAAACGAGACTGGGGACAGAACCATACACAGCACAAGCATAGTCTATTTTGGAGTGAATGAGCGAGACGCGACACAAGAGGTAGATGGCAATACCTTGCTGATGTTCAGCGCCTTAGTACACTTCGCTTTTGAATGATGAAGATGTGCAGCGAAAGTAAGGGTTCAGTCAAAATGACACACACACAAAACGGGTTTCGGAAACAAACCAAAATAGCTGAGAATTATAAAGAGACTCAGATCAGGATGTAAGCCTCGTCTGCGACAGACGTGCTCAGACGGTCTTTCCTGCGAAAACCGAAATCCGTTTTCATCCGCCCAATGAAGCATCCAGTTCAACCTGAGCTATAATCGACGCTCGAGAAGTCGCATGTTCACTGAGCTGTAAGAAATTTGCAAGTCGTCAACGCACAAGGAGCATTGTATTCCCGAAGGAAGTGTAGATAGAATGCAATTCAGTTTGATTATAATGTGACACTAAAATCACACCCTGGGGGATGCTTCCCTGGGAGAAGTGGCGGGAAAGAATCGTGCTAACACGACACCTGTAAAGTGCGATCAGCCAAGTGCTGAATAGACATCGGCAGATTTCACCGGAGCCCCATAGTACAGAAGTCTACCATATCGCCAAGTGCAATCGTAGTCTTACTCCAGGTCAAAGTAGATCGACACCAGGTAAGCACAACGAACGAATGCCTCCTGGACAGACGTCTCTAGGGCGAGTAAATTGTCCACATGAGCGAACCCGCCTAAAACCGCTCTGGAAGGGGGGACAGGACAACATGGGATTCAAGGAAGTACATAAAACAAGCCTTTACCATCCGTTCCAGTGGTTTATATATCACCAAAAGCGAGACAGGGCTGTCTGCAGCTCGAGAAACGCAGAGAATTGTAACCAACCGGTGTAAAGGGCCAGAAGGAAATCTCTGCGTTCTGCGGAGGACTTCACTACCTAGAACAATGTGCTGTAATTGGGACTGCGAGAAACCTGGGAAAAAGACTCAGCTAAGTCATTCGCAATCGTGGGAAGATCAGACACAGTTCCACCATCCATCATAAACAGGACATTGGGTGGAACGTGTAACGACTACATATGCAACGAATCTTGTCCCAAATAACCTTCGAACTTGTGGAAGACGTGCTATTGGACACATACCTCTGCCACGACTCCCTTTGGCTGCGACGACGGACTCGCCAGGCAAACGCCCGACTCGGCTAGAAACGCGTCATATTATCCGGAGTCGGATTATCCGCGGAATATTGCCTTTTTATGCGCTTTCCGTGCTGCAGAACAGGTGGTTCCACTAAAGTTTAGGTGAACGAAGTAAATGCATCGACGTGCGTGGTACAGAAGGCGCAGCTGCTTGGAGAATACACTATCACCTGGTCCACTGCTTCTTTGATGGATGTAGTCCAAAGCATGTCGTCCATCAATAATGTAACAAAACAATACCAATTGGCACAATCAACTTTTCACCTCGGCAAGCTGGTTAACTCGCTGTCAGTAGTTGAAGAGGTCAACAAAATGGGAAAGTGGTCACTCCCCAGTGGGATCTGAAAGGGCAGATCACGACCACAGGGTGTACTGTGACAGACAGCGAAAAACACAGACCGCGTCGGGGCTTGAAAATACGTAATATGACCAGTATTCAGAAAGGACAAGTCGAGATCTGTTAGCAAGCGCTCGACAAACTCCATCCCTGCTATTGGTAGATGAGCTTCCCCAAAGGGTGCTGTGACCGTTAAAATCTCCAAGCAACAGAAACGGTTGCAGAAGCTGAGACACCAGATCGTCCAAGTGGAAAAGTCCACTCTGTCTCCCGGAGTGGACTTTTGGATGATGGCCAACAAAAATACGCACAGCAACAGCCTGTAAAGACGACCGAAGCGTCAGAGCTACGGATGGCACATGTTGGGAGACAAGAAGAGCAACGCCTCCCCGAAACTCAAACGAATCGTCTGATGCAGCTATACCCAAGCTGTCGGATGCATCAAGGTTTCCTGCAGGGCCACGCACACAAGAAAATGGAGGTGCAACAACCGTTTCAGATCATCGATGTTTGTACGAAACCACGACAGTTCAATTGTATAGCTGTAGTATCATAAAAAGTTATGTAAGTGGCAGTGGCAGCTTAGGTTTAGAACCTTCTCGTTTTGAGAAGTAATTTTTCAGAAAATCGGGAGGAGGGACTGTGGCTATAGAGCCCTCATCCTCGAATGTGGATTACTCACTGAATGAGTTAGAAAGACGTCAAAATTCCATGGGTAAAAGCACCTTTTTTTTTTCTTCTAATTTTTTGTTAGTTTTGTCTACCTTTCGGCTGTTTGTAAGCGGGAATAGGTGTAGGTTTTGTGGTAGAAGGTATTGTGGAGGAAGCCTTATTGGAAGACTTCCTGCTCTCACAAGATTGCGGAGCAGCACTCGAAAGTGGAGTTGCCGGCAACATAAATGTCGGGGGAAAGTTAAGGACGTTTGAACCCCTTGCGACTTGCAGCTACAAGTAACCGCAGAGCGGAAGAGGCAACACAAGTTTCTTCGCTTCAGCGTAAGACGGCTGTATGCCTTTACTTTCTGCCCTTTGGGGCACGCCCACGAATACACAGGGTAATCTTCCCTGCAATTTAATGCAACAAGTGGCAGTAGAGCAGTTATTTTCATGAGCAACCAGGCTGCAACGACAGCACGTCGCTGCGTCCCAGCGATATTTGTCCATGGCCGAAACGCTGGCACTAGAAACATTGACGAAGATTTGAAATAAACGGTCGAACTGGACAGAGCGGTTAACCAATTTTAATGTCCACAGGAAGCATGGGAGTGTTAATAGTTACTATGATATGCTTCGTAGTAACCTTCTCGATGCAAAGAAATATGTCGCACGGCCGTTACTCTCCGTTAGAAGTTCTACGTCCGAAACGTGTGGAAGATCCGTTTCTTGGATCACGCCCACGCCACGCGAGGTGTTCAGAGAACCGTGATGAGTAACACTGATAGGCATGTTAGCAAAAGACGTACATTTTACAAGCTTATTAGACTGTTGACAAGAAGCTGATTCTACCAACAAGTCACCGGATCATAATCATTTCACCGACTTCGATGCCAGCGAGCACATATACCTTTCGAGACCATAAACGGGATAATTTAGAGAAATTAGGGTCAGTAGAATGTAATATCAGGTAAGAAAGTGCAGAACTAATAACAGGAGATGAGTAGGCAGAGCATTCGGTTCGGGCCCTTTTCGAGGACCGTTCGTAGTTTCCATAGTTGAATGAATAAATATTTGACTCTCGGCGGCTCCACCCACCACATAGCCCTACAAGTGGATGTGCAAGCATGCTAGGGCTAACCAGAAGCTATACCGTCATGAGTGGGCCTGCAAGAAGGCTAATCAAGCCGGACCGAAACGATCAGTTGACCTTAACCGAGGGACGCGAAGGAACCAGCCGTCTAGCCGACTGCGACAGTCCAGGCCAAGACTGATGCTCCAGTCTACCTGAAGCCAGTGCCAAAACAATGTATTGGGAACAGTACTTTGCCCCTCAATTTCCAGGATCCCCATTTTCCAACGACACGGGTAGCTGCACACGGCAAATGTGCAGCCACGCTGAAGGTGGAAATCCTCTGAACGTAGGGTGTGGACCGCTAACCCTGAAAGAAAACGAAACGGGAAGTCATGGACGATAAATAACTAAGAACAAAAACAAAACAAGCACCAAAACGTGAACGTGGACATCAAAAGTAATAGAAATGGTGAGCAGAAACGAAATGCGAAAAAAAGAACATAATCTGAACTAAAGCAATGGTCTGGACAAAGTGAGAATACAGAAACAGGCGGGGGAATGAAGAACGAAACTGTAACACATATGGCTAAGGCACTTCGGGGACGCCATGTCCTTACCAAAAAGGTAAGCCCCTGAAGGACTATGTTTTAGGATGAACCCGTCGATCGGAATTCAAACTCCGGCTGCGAGACAAGAGTTATGAGAACTGGCATAATTTATAGAATCCAATCCCCCCTTCCATCTGGAAGCTCCAGAACTAGTTGGGAGAAGGAGTAGAGGAGGACTCGTCCCCTTGGTAAAGATGGGCCATCCCGGTCAACACCGGAGTGCCGCCTTTAAGGTGGTTGTCAGGGTTTGGCAGGAATTGACTGCGATATCAGGATCCTATCTCTTCACAATGAATGATGAACTTAAGTCTGAGACTTGAGCAATGTTGGAAGCTCGAAAATTGTAGCCATAGAGCCTAAGATGGGGTCTCTTTCCCCGGTGGTTCTGTATCGCTGCCCGGGACGTGGTTTCTAGAACAGTGGAATCCTTCTGATGAAAGGGGCAAAATTCCACCAAGTCCGTGAGTAACATGAATCCCCTTAGAGGTAGCCGTCAAGTCTACAATGATACGGGTACAACTCGTGCCACACGATTGTCTAAGTTTAAATTGATTTGAAGCTAACCAGTCAATGTACATTTTAAAAACCATGATTTTTTTTTTCACACCCTACTCATATTGCACGTGAACAAACATAATGATCATTTAGGAGGTGATATTACGAAAAGTAGATTAAGAAATTTTTGTGCATCTATGTAAAATGCAAGGTAGAAATATTGTCTCTTACTTTTTTTTTCAATGCTTTGGTGGGAATGCCAACTGCTATAGTGGGGTGCTGCAATGCCAGTGAGGGGCTGGCCTCACTGGCACGATCTCCATGTGAAAAGAGTAGCCCTATTCAGTGGGCACAACACTCTCTTCCTGAAAATGGTTTTTAAAGACAAAAACAACAAAGCCTTAACAGGATTCAACCCGAACTCTTGTGGTTTGTAGTCCGATAACAAAACAACTAGGCCACAAAAGCGGCACAATTTTTACCTATATTGAAAAAAAAATAGTGCAGAAAAAAATGGCAGTTGGAAAAAAAAAGATTGGTGATTTCGTGTTTAATGGCACAAAACCTGAAAAGGTCATTCTGTGCCAAACGTATGATAAAATAAAATAATAAAAATGAGCAGAAGAAAGTCTCACTTGTACTAGTGTAAGGCACAGCCCCCACTGAGGGCAGGCTGCACCAACTTGTGTTCAACGAGTGTAATTACGTGGATGATCCACGTAATTACTCTCGCTTACATTGCTTTGGGATGACACCAGAAGCACTTTGCAAATGGAAAAAAAGGAAAGGGTGTTCCTAAAAATATCGTCTAGAAGCAAGCATTCAAAACTTTCACTGAAATTTGTTGATAATTATGCACAAAAATTGAATGACACTATTATTAACGAAGAAAAAGAAGTTTGAGCAA